>JBBPBX010071336.1:0-15799 GCA_038048925.1 Garcialebias charrua | reverse complement strand
GTAACTTGTGCTCCAAGCCTGCCATGCCCCATGCCCAGCTTCATCAGAAGGATTGGACCTTTATAATAACTGCTTGCAGTTTTTGTTGGGACTGTAATGTTAAAATAAATTATGTTTTCATTTTGTAAGATTGTAACATTTAGGAATTTATATCAGTAAAAGTTAGCTTGTGTGGGTCTGTACTTCATTTTGGCTTTTGCATATTACGTCAGGACTTTTGATTCTGGTAAACAAACTTGTTTCAGCTTATTTAAACCTAATTCAGCAAATATGCATTCTTCCTGCTGTCTTCTGCTAATTGAGACTTGTTCTTGCATTTCAGCTGTTTTTTTCTGCAAATTCTTCAGCAATAAGCATTCACATTGCATTTAAGCCAGCCACTAGGGAGCACAAGCCAGTGTATCTCTTGTGCCGGTCCCAAGCCCGGGTAAATGGTGAGGGTTGTGTCAGGAATGGCATCCGACGTAAAACACTTGCCAAAACCATAATGCGAGTTCATCAAAGTGAAACCATACCGGATCGGTCGAGGCCCGGGTTAACAACGTCCGCCACCGGTGCTGTTGACAAACAGGGTGCCGGCGGAAATTGTACTACTGTTAGTCGAAGACGCCGAGGAGGAAAACGTGTCAGGAGACAGAGGGAGAGGAGGAAAGTGAAGAATGTAGGACTGAGGGTTGCAACTCTAAATGTGGGGACAATGACAGGCAAAGGTAGAGAGCTGGCTGACATGATGCAGAGAAGAAAGGTAGATGTTTTATGTGTCCAAGAGACCAAGTGGAAGGGCAGCAAGGCTCGCAGTATTGGAGCAGGGTTTAAACTGTTTTACCATGGTGTGGATAGAAAGAGAAATGGAGTAGGGGTGGTCCTGAAGGAGGAGTTGGCAAAGAATGTAGTAGAGGTGAAGAGAGTGTCAGATAGGGTGATGTGTCTAAAGGTAGAAGTAGAAGGTCTGATGCTAAACATAGTAAGTGGTTATGCTCCACAGGTTGGATGTGATGAGGAGGAGAAAGATAAATTTTGGAAAGATTTGGATGAAGTGATAGAGAGTATTCCCAGGGAGGAAAGAGTGGTGATTGGAGCAGACCTGAATGGACATGTTGGTGAAGGAAACAGAGGGGATGAGGAAGTGATGGGTAGGTTTGGTGTCAAGGAAAGAAACCAGGAAGGACAGATGGTGGTGGATTTTGCCAAGAGAATGGAAATGGCTATAGTCAATACCTATTTCCAAAAGAGGGAGGAACATAGAGTGACCTATAAGAGTGGAGGAAGGAGTACGCAGATCGACTACATTCTGTGTAGAAGAGGAAACCTGAAGGAGATTGGAGACTGTAAGGTTGTGGCAGGGGAGAGTGTGGCCAGACAGCATCGGATGGTTGTGTGTAGAATGACTGTTGTTGCGAAGAAGAGAAAAAGAGTAAAATCAGAGAAGAAGACCAAATGGTGGAAGCTAAAGAAGGAAGAATGTTGTGAGAAATTCAGAGACGAGCTGTTAAAGGCTCTGGGTGGTAAGAAAGAGCTTCCAAGTGACTGGGCTACTACAGCAACAGTAATTAGAGAGACAGGTAGGAAGGTACTTGGTGTGTCATCTGGACAGAGAATGGATGATAAGGAAACCTGGTGGTGGAATAGTGAAGTGCAGGACGCCATTCAAAGAAAGAGATTAGCCAAGAAGAAATATGACAGTGAGAGGACTGAAGAGAGGAGACAGGAATATAAGGAGATGGGACATAGAGCAAAGAGGGAAGTAGCTAAGGCAAAGCAGAGGGCGTACAATGAGTTGTATGGGAGACTGGACACTAAAGAGGGCGAGAAGGACTTGTACCGATTGGCAAGACAGAGGGATCAGGCTGGAAAGGATGTGCAGCAGGTTAGGCTTATTAAAGATGGGAATGGGAATGTTCTAACAAGTGAGGAGTGTGTGATGGGAAGATGGAAGGATTACTTTGAGGAGCTAATGAATGAAGAGAATGAAAGAGAAAGAAGAGTGGAGGTAATAGAAACTGTGGACCAGGAAGTGGGAAAGATTAGTGAGGGTGAAGTCCGGAAAGCTCTGAAAAGAATGAAGAAGGGGAAGGCAGTAGGACCTGATGACATACCAGTGGAGGTTTGGAAATGTCTCGGAGAGATGGCAGTGAGGTTTTTGACTCAAATATTTAATGGAATATTTGAGGGTGAGAAAATGCCTGAGGAATGGAGAAGAAGTGTGCTGGTTCCCATTTTTAAGAACAAGGGTGATGTACAGAGTTGTAGCAACTACAGGGGAATTAAGTTGATGAGCCACACAATGAAGATCTGGGAGAGAGTTGTGGAAGCAAGACTTAGACAAGATGTAACTATCTGTGAGCAGCAGTATGGTTTCATGCCAAGAAAGAGCACCACAGATGCCATCTTTGCTTTGAGGATGTTGATAGAGAAGTACAGAGAGGGTCAGAAAGAACTCCATTGTGTGTTTGTGGATTTAGAAAAAGCATATGACAGGGTACCAAGAGAAGAGGTGTGGTATTGCATGAGGAAATCTGGAGTGGCAGAAAAGTATGTTAGACTGGTACAGGACATGTATGAGGACAGCAGGACAGTGGTGAGATGTGCTGTGGGTGTGACAGATACCTTCAAGGTGGAGGTGGGATTGCATCAAGGATCGGCTCTGAGCCCCTTCTTGTTTGCTCTGGTGATGGACCGACTAACAGATGAGGTCAGGCAGGAATCCCCATGGACTATGATGTTTGCAGATGACATTGTGATCTGTGGTGAGAACAGGGAACAAGTGGAAGAGAACTTGGAGAGGTGGAGGTATGCTCTTGAAAGAAGAGGAATGAAAGTCAGTCGTAGTAAGACAGAGTACATGTGTGTGAATGAGAGGGAGGCCAGTGGAACAGTGAGGCTACAAGGAGCAGAGGTCACAAAGGTGCAGGACTTCAAGTACTTGGGGTCCACTGTACAGGAAAATGGGGAATGTGGTAAAGAGGTGAAAAAGAGAGTCCAGGCAGGATGGAGTGGATGGAGAAAAGTTTCAGGAGTGATTTGTGACAAAAAGGTGTCAGCAAAGGTCAAAGGAAAAGTTTACAAGACAGTGGTGAGACCAGCTATGTTGTATGGTCTGGAGACAGTGGCATTGACAAAAAGACAGGAGAAAGAACTGGAAGTGGCAGAAATGAAGATGCTGAGGTTCTCCTTAGGAGTGACAAGGATGGATAAGATCAGGAATGAGATCATCAGAGGTACAGCACATGTTAAACAACTGGGAGATAAAGTTAGGGAGGCCAGACTGAGATGGTTTGGACATGTCCAGAGGAGGGACAGTGGGTATATTGGTAGAAGGATGTTAGAAATGCAGCTGCCAGGAAAAAGACAAAGAGGGAGACCAAAGAGGAGATATATGGATGCAGTTAGAGAGGACATGGAGGTAGTTGGAGTGAGGACAGAGGATGCAGAGGACAGAGTGAGGTGGAGGAGGATGACTCGCTGTGGCGACCCCTGAAAAGGGAAAAGCCGAAAGAAGAAGAAGAAGAAGACAAACTTGTTTCACAATAAAATTACAATACTGTGTTGTATTTTATTTCACAATTAAGACAATTTATTATTAACATTAATGAAAAAAGTGGCAATATACAGGTGAAAACTATATAGTGTATGCAACTAAAGCAGTAGAAAAGTGCATGGCGTGACAGAGTATCCCAAATAACTGAACAGGTTGTTCAAAAACCTAAAGCACTGACACAAACTCAACTTTAAAGTGGGAAGTCTCTTCATAAGAATTTAGAACTGGGCTTTATAGATGTATTACATATCAAATACAAGAGAATCAGAAAGACTCCACGATGACGATTTCCTGGCTGGAAGACAGTGTTCCTGTTAGTCCTGAAGGGGACTCGGATGGGGTTTGAATAAGAGCTCCGAGCTGCAGTTGAGCTTTCTGCACAAAAATCTTTGCAATAGGGTTTTGAACTAAACAATGAGAGAATAGGCATACATGTTTTTACACTGAAAATAAATTTAATATTTGTCTTTATTTTGCCTAAATTTTCAATGAAAATATCCAGTTGTAGCAAAAGCAATAAACTGTTTTCCTGTTTTCATAGTCTCTCTCTATATAAATATATTGTCTGTATTACATGGCATCCTTAATTTAAATGGATTTTTGTTTTCAGGGAGCTTTTGTGGGATAATTTGGCCAATGTCTACAGGGTGAAAGTAAAAGTTAGACCACTGAACTCTTGCAAGACAACAACAAGCTGGTTTAACGACACCCAGCTCAAAATGCAAGCCCGAGATTTTCTATTCATCCTTTATTTATACAGGTTAGTCTCATTGAGCTGATGTGATGATGTGAATGTGAAGATGTGAAATACTTTCCTGAACTTACATTTTTCAACAACAATAAGTTGAACCAGAATCAAAATCAACAACAAACTGAAACTCATTTTTAACCGCTTTGTCTAATTATTGGAAATTTATCTCAAGATTATCTAATCAAAATGATAAAACTTTAGCCTCACTGTGTGTGATGCTTATTCATAAATGTACATTATTGAAATGTATTTTAAGTTGTTGTTTTGTTAATATATGCATTTTAATGTGTGCACTCAGACTCAGATGCTGTGTGAGCTGAGCCGTAAACTGGACGGGATTTCTGAGGATCGCAGGCTACTTGCGGCTCCTGAAACTCACTGGAGAGAAGGAATTGACCTTGGAGAAGTTATAAGCTCAGCCTGGCAGTGCTGACCACAAAATGTGGCTGTTTAGAGTCGCCATTGAGACGTAACAGTAGAACTACATATAAGGCAGGCAGAAGTCAAGCAGTCGGCCTGACCCAAAATAACTGTTGTTATCTGAATCTGGCTCCCCCGTGTCAGTCTTGAATTGGCCAACTATCTTAAACTCTCCTGGATGTTATGTAAACAAAAAGCTCTGCCCCCCCCCCCAACTCCCTTCCCGAGGACATCTGTAGACCTGTGTCAGAGCTTAGCCTGTTGATAGACATTGCACATCTCTTATCAGGACTATGGAACTATCTGGCAGTGTCCTTGGACAAACTCACCACCTTCGTCAGCCTTCCTCATGAAAATATGTATTATGATGTCATCAGTATGTTGCTGTTTGTGTGCTAAGGATTTTTTAAAAAGCTTTCACACTTCCCTCGTGTTTCTCTTTTCTTTATCTAAAGCCCGAGATACACTGAAGCAGACTCCGTATACGCGCGTATACGCGCGTATACGGAGCCGCTGCTACACTCGGCTTTCGTTCTCGCGTAGATTCTCGTGTTTTCGCTCCAAATTCTAACGTCATTTCCTCCGTACCGTCACTTCCGATCGTCACTTCCGCTAGTTTTTCGCTCCAAACGCTCGCGTTCTCCTTGTTGTAATATGAGCAGCTGAGCACGGAGAGGACTCAACTGAGCTCGCTGATTGGTCACTTTGACACGCCTACTGAAATGATTGACAGATTTCAGTCAGCTCAAAGTGAAACCTATCATGAGCAGCTCGCTCAGACTTCTGCGGTGTTCTGATACGGTCTTTCTACTATATATGTTATAAAAAGTTCTCTCAGAAATTAAAATAATAACAGGGAGTGCTTTTCCTGCAGCCCACAGCCCACCACAGCCCACCAGGGAATATATAAAACATCGCGCACCCAGGTAGGACCTGAATTCATTCATTTCATTCATCGAGTGAACGGAGGAAGAAGCGGTTACTTGACTTTAGGCAAAAAAACAAAAGAAAAGGCCCGATCAGCGATAAAAAAGAGGAATTTATTTCATTTGTGTAACATACAAAACAGTCCGGCGCCGGGGAAGTTTAGGTCAGACACCGCGCATCGCGTATGCGAATCGCGTATGCGTAGTAAAAAAATACTTTTGCGCGTACTTGCCCTGAGGGGCTACGCGGGGCTACGCTGCGTACGGGGCGTACGTACGCTGCGTATTGGCGTATCGTGAGGACGCTCGAGTGTATCTCGCCCTTAAAGGTAAAGGACAGCACCTCCCATGAGGTTGCAGCCTCAGACACCTCCGTCTTCCCATGTCTGTTTGTTTATGTTTTTCTCGAACGGGCTGTACTGAAATGTAATTTTGTTGTGCTTTGATTCAATGACAAAAACGCTGATTCGGCTTAATAAAGACACAGCAGGCTACATAAAATCCAAAAAGTTACCACTCAGATTTGCTTTACCATCACACTTGAAAAATAATTTCTCAGATTAAAATCTACATTGCCCAACAGAAAAATATGCAGGGCGTTGCAATGAATTCCCAGAAAGTTGTGTAGACTATGGCAAAATAACAGAAGAAGAACCTGCCAACTTAACATATACATGCAATTACTTTAAATTAACTTTTGTTGCATATTTAGGATCAAATGGTAATTTTAAATGACCTTGTGTCGTGTTTCTCTTTGATGATTTATTTTGCTTCCACCTCTCGTCGGTTGCTTAAAATTCATACAACTGTAGGTGACAAGTTTATATACTTAAACCTAGACAGAATTTTTAAAATGCCTTGTTTCAATGTTTTACCCAAAAACCTTTATATACTTGTTTGTCCTCGTGTGTACTTTTCTATTTGCACTTTGAAAACTAAGGAAAAACCAACAAGTAACATGCCATAATAGTGTGGAAAAACATCTCTGGGGAAAAAAAAAAGTTTAGTTTCTTGTAAATGTGTTCATAAGCATCGCCCACACAAAGCATCCTAACATCGTGGTTACTGCCACACGCAGTAACCACGATGGCTACGGAATGATTGTTCAGGGTAGAGGTCAACCGGAGAGCCAACAGGAGGAGGATCATGCCCCACTAAATAGCCTATTTCACTCTATGTCCTGTAACTGTTGCTTGGATACTGTTGGATGCTAATTAGCACAGTTTTGTCTTTCACGGGCTCCAGCGTTAAAGATAGTTTGCTACTGTTATATTCAGTCACATTTATGAGCCTTGCTGTTGTGTTGTGATGGATGCTGAATCACAGGTCAATAGAATTTCACAAATCTTTGCCTGATTTTCATAAACAGCAACAAAATATCTGTTAAATGGTGGAGAGACAGTTTGTCACTGGACCTGCCTGTAAGGGTCATGTGTTACTGTAAAATACCAGTTTTTGGTAGTTAGTTTCAATATAACGACTCATGATAAACATACTGTAAAATTACTACAGGACAATTTAGGGTGAATATGCAACCAGTGAAACTCCTTTATATATCCTGAAATCTTGAATGGTTATTTATTTTATTTATGGTTCCCTCAGGACCTGAGCTTTTTTTTTGTGATTAGGATAGCTGAACTCTCGGAGAGTCGTCTCTTTGAATTAAATCCCCCTCCTCTTTGCGGTGGGCCACTCACCAGGCTGATCTTGCAGACTAATTGGCCTCAGGGCTAGTATGTGGTGTTTACCAGGGGTCCACCGGGACCTGGGTGAACTGGTAGATGAGAAGGGGTGTTTTAGCTCCCGTACTGTCAATGTCTGCTCAAGGGCACGGACTGCTATTCCTTAAACCCGTCTCCAGCTGTGCCTGGTCAGGACCAAGGCTTTAGCTGTAAGACTGACTAAAAATTATTCAGGATTCATGCTGGATGAACTGAACAACACAGTCACAGAAAATACAAGAAAAAAAAAAAAGCGCTGAACTGCATGAGAAGATAAAGGCAAAGACAAGTAGACAGTAAAAACACACATGAGGAAATATTTTACAGTCTCAGACATAAGTTTAATACATCATAGTTCATTTTAGCTTGAATAAAATATTTTAAGTTCTGTTGAATTCTCCGCACCTCCTTATTTTTTTTATTAGTAAGTTAATTGAACAAGTTTATTTCTCATATCCTTTAGCACATTTCTACAATGGAATCTCCCTGATCTCAAAATGTGTCACTTTACAAGAAGGATACTGTCAAAATGATCTAGCAAGACCTACAGAAGTTTAGACATTTAGATACATGATAACATTCTTGCTGTGCAAAGGCAGAATTAATGTTTGGATCCTTGTTTTGTCTTCAAGGTGAAGCAAGTGTGAAGTGAAGGTTTTATCTTTGTAAATGAGAATTGTGGAATACGGTAAAACATGAAGCTCACCTTTGGTGTCACTTGATAGAAACATTTTAAGTCCATTTTTCTTTCCGTCACAGAGTGAAGAGGGGGTATTGGAGTTGCCCCTTGTTCATCTGTGCATGTTGTGTGCAGGATAACTTGAAATATAAGTGAGGTGCCAATTTCCATTTTGGTGAGTGGCTGTATCTAAAACAATCAGGTCTCTCTTGAAAAGGAGTACTCGCAACTCAATGAGACTAACCTGTATAAGTACAGGTTTAATAATAAAAATAAAAAAAGGGCTCAGCGACAGGGGACAGCTTCGTACCGCTTGTTTGGTTTTCTTTTAATAACCCATGCTTGGGATTCCACATATATGTTTTTGAGTAACAAATGCATCAGGTCCAGAAGGGGAACCCAGAATCTATCTTTGCAACCACCATCTCCAGCTCATCCAGAGGAGATCCCAAATCCCAAGTAGGATGTGGTCAGGTAAAACACCAGAAGGAGGCACCCAGTAGGAATCATAAAATTCCTGACTTTTTTCCTTTTAATTCAGTTCTAAAATGCAGATGGAGTTGATAACACACACAAAGCACATCAAATACCTTAATACTCTGCAAGCTAACAGAGACACTAAATTTGGAAAACCTTCTTCAATGTGAATGCAACCATTACACTTCTATTCTCTTAGCACTTGCCAAAAAGGATTTTCCTGCTTCTTTTCACGATGTTGCACTGGGTCCTCACCTTGCTCTGTACACTGTTCTGCCAAGACTCTCAGACCACATCAGGCTTAATCCGTGGGTATTATGTCAGAGCTAAGTTTCTTCCATGACACTGGAAAGAAAATTATATTAGTAGCCTGGGCCTAACATGGTCATTCCTGCTTCCAATTCTTAACTAAGCCACGGCAGTGTGCAGAGACCAGCTTCATGGATACAGTGCCACCACACTTCCCCAAGGACTTTTTATGTTGCTGTCACAATGTGCTTGCCTTTTGGATGGCAGCACAGAAAGATAAGGACTGGGAGGGAAGGAACAAAAGATGAAGTCCAAGTACCGGTAGATTAAATGCAGAGAAAACCAAAAAAAAATATTATGAAACTGCCAAAGCAACTTGTATTTTACCCCCCTTACCTGGAGCAGGTTCCACAATGATTTCACATAAATAAGCAACATATTGAAATAAACAATATATGGAGGATATAAATCTGTAGATTCTGAATTTTTGGATGCTGATGGAGGAGGAGCAGTGCTTTAGGGAGATGGATTTACTATCAGGACAAAACCAAAGAGAAGTGAAAAACAAGAAAGACAACACAGTTGAGATGAAATCAAGGGAATCAAGGCGAGCCTACATTTTCACCTTTATAACGAGCCAAAATGTGCATTAACAACATAAGAACTGAAGATCCAAGGAAGCTTAATCTTTTGTTTCAGTTCCAAGCTCAAAGGAAACAAAGACTAAATACCAATGATGACAAATATCTGTATACAGACAATCAGGTAATCAGCTACTGATACACAGGTGTGGAGTAATCATCTGATCACAGATACTAAAGGATGGATGGGAAACTTATGAGCGTCTGTCTCCAAAACAATAAAGATGTCATAAGGCTAAAACACGGTTTATGACCCGTCCACTTTTTTATATTTATTTAGCCTAGACTTTTTTTTTTTTACATAATGACATTTCCTCATTTTCAGCTGTCTTTGTGTGCAGACACATTGTTAGCGCTTACCATGGCGCTTCACTTATAGCATGCTGCCTGTGGTAATACTTCACAGCTGCATTTTCATCAGTTAAGGCATTCAGTTTCAAGCAGGCATTTGTTTCACATATCTACAAACAACACGGAGCTTTGCGATTTCCTTGAATGTTTTCTAGCTGAATAACAAGCCAGATACGGAGAGGAGAGAATGCGTCGGTGCTCTTGGTGTATGGCATTCACAGTGACTGAGTCAAATCAATTGCAGATAAATGTCATGTGTACCAAAAGAATGCAACGAATGATAAGTAGGCTGCCGTCTGGAGTCAGCTGACCAGACACCGCTTGAGTGGCTCCTAAAAATGTAAAATTTAGAGTTGGATTTGGTCATTAGATCCCGTGAGTTGTGTTGTCTAGCTGAATTTTGTTCCAAAAAGTCTGCAAATTAATGCAAACATGTGCCAGTGTCCTGCGGGATTGGCAGCATTATTCAATACAGCTGAGGATTATAATATTTCACAGACAACCCGAGTACCACATTTGTAACAAGAGTGGAACTGTAATTTAAAAGTAAAGACGGAAGGGCAGGCTTTGGATGGAAATTGTGCCTCGAAGATGTTGCATTTTATTCCGTTTTTCCTTGTTTGTGTGACAAGTGAGTCCACTTTCTTGTTGCTAATACCCAATTAGGGAGATGATTATTGATTGAGGTGTTGAAAGTTGACTGCTAATCTCCCTTCTGTCAGGCTGAGGCGATCAATAGGTGAGCATAATGAGCAACCTTGTTTCTCAGCGCTAATAAACAGAATTAGACTCAGAATGGGTACATATTTGTAAAACAATAGATGCTGAAGTGAGGGCTCAGACATCAATTTTTTCCTCTGATTAGAACCAAATTGCTAGTTAAAGAGATAGTTTGGGTCTGTCTTTGGGCACAAGAGTAGAAAGCTAGCTGCTGCTAATGATAAATCTATTTGAGTAATTGTATAATGTGAACTTGATGGCAATTTAAAAGTAAATAAAACTAGAGAAATCACATTTCCTGCAAAAATGCAGTGTGAATGCTTATTGCTGAAGAACTTGCTGAAAAACAGCTAAAATTAGCTTAAAAAAACATGATCAATTGTATCTGAAATGAAAGAACAAGCCCTGATTAACAGATTAATGAAACAAAAACACACATTTGCTGAATTAGGTTAAATTAGAAGAAATGAGCACAAAAATTAGGAAATTAACTTAAAATAGGTTGAAAACTAGCAAAAAAGACAGAAAGATAACAGAAGGAAATGAAAAGAGCTGAAATGAGCTAAACAATGTGAATTTAGCTGAAAAGCTTAAAATTAGCATAAAACAGCTAAATTGTAGCTGAAATAGTTGAAAAAGCTGTAACTAGCAGAAAAAAAACTGAAAGGATTATCAGCTGAAATGACCATAAAGAAGTGAATTAGGTTGAAAGTAGCAAAAATGACCATGAAAAACATGAATTTATCTGAAAACAGCTGAAATTAGCTAAAAAATGCCTAAAATGTAGCTGAAAAGGTAAAACAGGCTTGAATTAGCATCGGAAAGAGAAAGAACGTTTAAAGCTCCACTGACATCATCTTTTAACTTTCCATAAAATGACACAACATATATATATATTAAGATTGACCTCTGATCGTTTTTGCTAAAACAATGTTAAATTAATTAAAATTCCTCTCAAAAATAGTTTAAAATTAGCGCCGTTTTTTTTACATGATAAATACGGATTTTCCCGTCGCGCGATTATGACGTCAGACACAGACGAAGATGCAAACGCATCCGTCCGATTTAGCCATTTAAAACTTTATGTTTTAGCGGTTTGTCTTCAGAGAAGCCAAAGTTATTTCGAGTAAACAGCAGGTTATAATTTTTTTTCAGTTCTTGGCATAAACCAACACAGACATGTTCCTGTTTTTAGTGTTTTACATGCTTTATATTAGTAGCTGTATTATGATGCGAAGCCACGGAGCTCCCAGGCGGGAGCTGAAACAGCTGCCGTAATCAGAGCGCCCAACCCGGCATGAAAAAGAAAAACACACCGCTGGCTGAAGCCCTGAGCTCGATGGAATGTCCGGCGTAAAACTAACTTGACCGCGGTTTAATGTGACGCAGATGTGTTTATATAGCTCTGCAAACATTGAACGTTGTTGTCTTGCGGTGTTGAGTGTAAAATATTTCCGTGACACAACGCACATGTTACGATGAAAAGTCGGCTAGCTGCTAGCATGCACTCACCAGTGTTGTCCGATCTTGCGACAGGAACAAGCGTCCAGCTCCATGTAAACAATCCATCTTGCGAAAGAAACAAGCGTCCAGCTCCATGTAAACAATCCATAAACAAACGACCCGCTCTTTCAAAACGATGTCAAAACAAACCCAACAGAGTACTCAGTCAGCCCCTCACGCTTGTAGCTGCCTGCAAACTATGAACTGGATTTCCTGAATGTGAGGCGGGTCTTGTTACTCTGGGTTCATGAGACACGCCTCCGTTCAGGAAATCCATTCCATAGTTTGAAGCCAACGTGCATCATGGGTTGGATCGATACGTAAACAAGGCTGGTATCGGTATGTGCCATGAGCATGGTTCCGCTTCTGCTCGGAGGGCGGGCCAGGGTCCATCTTACACGGGCACGGGCCCGTGAGTAGAACCGCCACAGACTTTGGCTTCTCTGAAGACAAACCGCTAAAATATAAAGTTTTAAATGGCTAAATTGGACGGATGCGTTTGCATCTTCGTCCATTGTATCAATGTGCGCAGTTGACGCGAGTCTGTGTCTGACGTCATAATCGCGCGACGGGAAAATCCGTATTTATCATGTAAAAAAAGGCGCTAATTTTAAACTATTTTTGAGAGGAATTTTAATTAATTTAACATTGTTTTAGCAAAAACGATCAGAGGTCAATCTTAATATATATATATATGTTGTGCCATTTTATGGAAAGTTAAAAGATGATGTCAGCGGAGCGCAAAAAAAGTGGAAATAATCAGAATCAGAATATCTTCATTGACATTGCACCAAGGTACAACGGGAATATTTACGCACAGTCGTCCAGAAGAAGGACTAAGTGTACGAAGCTGCAGCTGATTATCAGCGCGGCCATCTTATTCCTTATCAGAATAATAATCTTAGATCCTTAATTAATCTACTTATTCAGATTGAATAGTAAATTCACGGATTCTGTTCTTTTTCAGTTTACCCAATATTTCTGTGATCTTTATGATGGATAAATACACAAAGCCATTAAGTGACAAAGACGTTAACTTAGTTTGATATGTCAAAGAGACACTATCATTTATTTAAAATAAATCAACTAAATTAACACCATTACACTTGATTGACATGATTTCACTTTCTTTCAATTCAAATACGTCAGCACACTTAAATTTAACACAACAGACATAAATATTAGATGTTAAGCATATTTAGTCTGTGGGCTCTTTAACTTAAAAAATATAGTTTCCAGCTTAGGTTGAGAGGGAAAAGAAATAGGAGGAAAGATTTATGGAGGAAGAAAAGTTAAGAGTCAGGGAGTTATCTTGATGTGTTTTAACCAGAAACATGGCAGTTCTCCGGCCGATTAAAGCTACACGTTGGTACCCTTGGCAAAGCATTTGACGACTTGTTACCTCGTGAAGATGGTCAGTCTCCCTCGGTCCAGTTTGGTCAGTTCGTTTACCATTCTCAGCGTCTCCAGACGTGCGCCTTGACTCGAACCGAAGTAACGGCAGCTCCTGGTGCTGTTGTTCAAGATAAGACGTTCCTTAAAGGAATGTCAATAAAAGAGAGCTTTTCAGCTGTTGAAGATGGCTTATAACTTGGCATGTTATAAGTCTTTAACTGAATGACATGGTCATTAGCGTGTTGACCAGACGATCATCAGTTCTTTGGAGAAGACCATAGTTTGAGGCTTACTCCAGCAGACTTTTAGAGAAAGTAAGATGTGAAGGTTTTAACTGAGACGTGACCCAGAAAATGTGTTCTTTCTGATTGGCCGAATGGCATCATAAGTTGATGTGAGGATGACATCAACATGTTGAAAGGGGGTCAAAAGATTAGTTTGTCAGAAAGATAAAGTGTTAGTTTCAGATGTCAGCATTTTATCATAAAACTGATTCCTTTGCTTTAACACTTTAACAAAATACTGTTGGTTTGATTAAAACAACGTCATTAAGCATCACATATGGGACCTATTAATGATAATAGCTTGATTATTAAATAGGACAAAAACAAAAGTCTTTGGGTGTCTAGATTGTCCTGAGCTCAAGCTAAAATGAATGAGATAAAGTGTTCCTTTTATCTTCACATGCAAGTTCGAGAGGAGAGGAGAAATCCTCCATGTACAACATTTTGAATTAAGCAGAGTATTTGATTTATCTGACATTAAAATGTACTGATGCTCTTACAAATAAAATTATTCATTTGATAACATTTGAATTAACAAAATTAAAAGAAGTCTCTGTGACCCGAGATTGCACCTTTGACACAGCAGTGAAACACAGTTTAACTCTCACAGAATAACACAGCTTAAAAGCACACATCATGAAAATGACAAAAGTTATTCTTTTGATCACATCAGCCTAAAATCAAAGATAGAAATAGTCTCTTATTGGTGACTATGTTATCAGATTATAGCTAAATGAATAATTTTGTAGTAAATGTCTTGCTTTACTGAGAGGTCAGTAAAGGTCATCACTGGACAGTTCAAAAACCTTAATTTGACCCTGGGTAGGTCCACTACATCTCCCCCCTTTTGGAAGCCATCGCCAGTCCTTGGGGATGGGGTCCAACACGAAAGGAAACCTTGAACTGTCTTTGATCTTGAAGTAATCCAGCAAGTGGAAAAAAAAAATCAAAAATTATAATCCCATAAAGTTTTTGGAAATTCCATACTGTTCGTAGGTAATCCCATTGCGAAAAGCTTTTAATCCTTTGGAAAACAAAGTCTGTTAACTCTTGGAAAACAAAGTCTGTGATCCCTTGGAAAGCAAAGTCTTATAATCCACAGCGGTAATTCCACAGCAGTAAATCCCCAACGATTAGTTTTGTTGAATGATCAGCAACAATTGTTTTCATAATCAGCATGTAGAGGGGATCCCTCGATTTGACGCAGAGGAGGCGGCCCTTGGATGAAGGTTGAAGACCAAGCGTTGGAGCTGCAGGTCCCCACATCGATGGTTGGAGGCTGGTTGGTTTCCAGTCCGTGCCACTCTGGTTCTATGTGTCATGCATTTATGTGGTTTTTAAGGTGGGCTTATGATTGGGATTTTACATTAAGCCTTACCTATATGCACCTGGTATGTAAGCTATCATGGTTTAGATCAGCTACAATTACCAATTAAGGGGTGGATCAAATCTATAAATTAGGTATAGGGATCTGTACCTATAGAATTTTGGAGGGCTTCTGTAACGAAGGCCTCTAATTCCAAACTATTCCTCCATTCATTACTTAGTTTAGGTTAAACTAAAATAAAAATGAAATATAGTTTGATCTAAATGTCTGTTGTCTTTTAGACGAACGACGTAGGATTTGGTATTCCTAATAAATTTTGAAGTCTATGGCGAGACTCATCAAAATGAATAGATAATCTAGAATAGAAACGATCGAATCGGTTCAATTTAGAAATTATGAGACCAGTGTAGTTTATTGTACCTTGAGTAGCTTTAAACTACATTGACTCTTCGACGATTGAGATTTAACAAAACGAACTGCATGTTGGCATAGTTAAATCCATATCATTCATTAACCAATGTTAATACAAAACCTTTTTGGCTGGGAGTGTTCAGAACCAAACAGTATCTCAACTAATGACAACAGTAATGACTAAACAACAAGGAAACAACGTTTCACTGCTTCGACACACTCTTGTCGTCAGATTCCAAAGTGCAACACACAAGAAAAACAGGTCTCAACTTTATGACTGAGGTCAAATTAAATCTCGTGGATTTAAACGGTTGTTAAGGTTAGTTTTTTGTTGTGGGTTTTAGGCTTAGCGTTTCTAAGTTCAAATTGGACAATGCGACTTATAGGGTGGAAAATACGGTAGTTT
>JBBPBX010071335.1:0-18350 GCA_038048925.1 Garcialebias charrua | reverse complement strand
AAGCGTCATAGGACCAGTCACCACCTGCACTCTACATAACAGGAAGAGCAAGAATTGGATGGAAATTTCTGATGACATCACATAATGTTTAGCTAAGGATGTTCTGATGCATGCTCAATAATCCAGGCAGACAAATCAAACATGGTTGAGTAAGGACCTCTGGACGGCTTCTTTGTTGAAACGTTTTGTCTTCCATCAAAAAGACTTCTTCAGTCTGAGGAGCTGCAACAAACTCAGTCTTATAAATAGCACCTTCTCATAGTGGATCAACCAGTTTGATGGTGACATCCAGAACTAGTTGTTGCAAAGGGAAAGCCCTGATGGTCACTTGCTATTCACAGAGGGCTGAGTGATACTAGCAATAACAGCATTGTAAGAGGGGGACAGTTGAACACGGAGGCCTCCACCTCTGTTTAATGATGGACGGTTTCTTTTCACAAAGATGGCCTCCTTTACTCCTCTCTCAAACCATCGTTCCTCTCTATCAAGGATGTGAACATCTTCATCCCTGAAAGAGTGACCTCTGGCCTGGAGATGAGTGTAGACTGCAGAGTCCTGACCTGATGATGTTGATCTTCTGTGCTGGACCATCCTTTTGGCCAGTGGCTGTTTAGTTTCCCCGATGTAAGACTGATCACCCTCCTGACACTGAACAGCATACACAATATTACTCTGTTTGTGCCGGGGGACTGGATCTTTGGGATGAACCAGTCTTTGCCGTAATGTATTTTGGGGTTTAAAAGCCACTGTGACGTTGTGTTTAGAAAATAAATGTCTCAGTTTACTGTATCTGAAACTCCTGCAACATATGGAACAACCACTGGTCTGGGTCTAGGGTCCTTCTTTTCACCTGATGGACCATCAGATCCTCCTTTCTTGCCTGGTAAACTGGGTGAGCATTCAGGGTGCTGCTTTAGAATGGTTTAGATCTTTTTAACAGAGAGTAGCTTTTGTGCTTGTGTCAGTGCAATTAAGTCTACTGTAGCGCCTCTCACAAGTGGAATACCTCAGGACTTTATAATTGAACCTCTTCCTTTTTCTATTAATTTACTTCCTCTAGATATGATAGTCTTTGGAAACATGGTGTCACTTTCTATTTTTATACTGATGACAGCCAAGTTTATGTGACACTAAAAACAGGAAAAGCAACAATGTGAACAAACTCCTGGTATGTTTTGCAGAAGTCAGAGCATGGATTTTGCTGAATTCTTTCATCTTAATAAGCAAAATAAATAGTAAATGGACTGTACTTATAATATAGCACCTTTCTATCTTATCAAGATATCCAAAGCTCTTTACAACACAATCTGTGTCCTCATTTACCCATTCATACAGCACTCTACTAGATCTTTACAAAGAATAATCAGAGCTTTATCACATTCATACACCGATGGGACACACATCAGAGGCAATGAGGGATTCATTGTGTTGCCCAGAGACACTTTGGCATGTGACTGCTGGCAGAATCAAACCCCCCAACTCTTGCACTGGGGGTTTGATTCCACAAGATAAATATATTGTTGGTTGAGCCCAATGATGGTTCCAAAGTCCTTGCTGATCTGAGTTCTTAAACACATCTGACTCAGATAGCAATTCATCTGGGTGTTGGACTGGCCAATGATTTTAAACTCTAGGCACAGATTAAATTGGTGATCAAGTCCAAATTTTATCACTTGGGACAACTGGCGAAGGTCAAACCCTTTCTTTTACGACATCATTTTGAGATTTCAATCAGCGCTGTTATCACCCCTCGTTTAAATTTCTGCTATGCACTTTGTTGGGCTGAGCCAGTCATTACTTAATCAACTTCAACTGGTTCAGAATGCTACTGCTCGCTTTTTAACTGGTACCAAAAAATGATAGCACATCACCCGTTTTAGAATCACTACATTGGCTCCCAGTTTGTTTATCTTTTTTTTCTTTTTATTAAATTTAAAGATCTTATATGTTTTTAAATGTCTTCACAGCCTCGCCCTACAGTATATCTGACCTGCTCCAGCTGTACATTCCCTCTCACTCTCTCAGAATGGCAGATCAGTTCTTGTTAGTCGTTCCAAAATCAAACAGGGGGCTGAGAGATGACAGAGCATTTTCAGTTGTTGCCCCCAAACTGTGGAATGAGTTGCCTTTGCAAATCAGGTTCACTTCCTGTTTGTACAGCTCTTAAAATACTTTTTTTTTTATCACAGTACAATATTTATTTTCAGTTAAAGTGTTCCATGTTGAGCAACAAACTGACAGTTGTCTTCAGCCACAAAATTCATTGCTTTTTGACTTTTAACTCAGCTTGAGATGTTGGCTTTTTATTGTTTTAATGTTTGTTGTTTTTAGGATTTTAACCGTTCATAATATTTTTTACTGTTTTAATTGATTTTATTAGGGGTCCACGCCAGCAAAGGCAGGGGAACACAGCTTTTCCATGCATCCAGTGGAGCATGGGACCCTTTTGAAACTGTTCAGTTTTTTTTATTAGGGCCTGAGCATTGTGAAACAGCAGAAGGCACAACTGTATTTGAACTGACAATGTAGAGTTACCAATCAACTGAGATAATATAATAATAAATATAAAATATAAATATAATAATATTTCACATAAAGGGAGCTAGCTCCCTTTATGTGAAAGGGAGACAATTCATCTCACTCCATCTTTAAAAACTGTGTTAGGATAGGCTAAGTGCTTGGTGACTGTACAGTACTATACATCTATTTATTTATAAAAAAATGAAAAATACAAATATATATATATTTTTAATAATAAATAAATGAATGTACAGCACTGTACAGTTACCAAGCACTTAGCCTATCCTAACACAGTTTTTAAAGATGGAGTGAGATGAATTGTCTCCCTCCTCCCTGCAGGCACCATTCACATAAAGGGAGCTAGCTCCCTTTATGTGAAAGGGAGACAATTCAACTCATTCCTTCATCTTTAAAAACTGTGTTAGGATTGGCTAAGTGCTTGGTGACTGTCCAGTACTGTCTATCTAGTATCTACTTACAAATTTTCGACTTAAGAGCGGCCCGTAGGTATGGAACTCGCTCGTAAGTCGGGGACTACCTGTATATAACTATATATAAAAAACTATATATAACTATATATACAACTACGGTATATATAAACAAAACTATATACTGTATATAACTATATATAAAAAAACTATATATACTGTATATGTATACAGTACATATATATATACCGTACACACACACACGCGCGCGCACACACACACACACACACACACACACACACACACACACACACACACACACACACACTGTATACATATACACTGTATTTACGGTACTGAACAAAAACAAACGCAACACTTTTGTTTTTGCTCCCATTTTTCACGAGCTGAACTCAAAGATCAAAGTCTTCTTGTATGTACACAAAACAAAAAAGACATTTTTTCTAATACTGTTCACAAATGTGTGTAAATCTGTGTTAGTGAGCACTCTTCCTTTGCCAAGATAATCCATCCACCTCACAGGTGTGGCATATCATGATGCTAATTAGACAGCATGATTATTGCACAGGTGTTCTTAGGCTGGCCACAATAAAAGGCCACTCTAAAATGTGCAGCTTTATCACACAACACAAAGACACAGATGTTGCAAGTTTTGAGGGAGCATGTACCGGTAACTGGCATGATCACTGCAGGAAACTGAAATGGTTTGGACATGTCCAGACTAGGAAGGACAGTGGGTATATTGGTAGAAGGATGTTAGAAATGCAGCTGCCAGGACCACAAAAAAAAGAGAAGATATATAGATGCAGTTAGAGAGGACATGGAGGTGGTTGGAGTGAGGACAGAGGATGCAGAGGACAGAGTGAGGTGGAGGATATTAACTTGCTGTGGCGACCTCTGAAAATGAAACAGCTTAAACAAGAAGATTTAGACTTTTAATTGGAGGACTTGTTTTCACCTTGCACTTGGTCAAGTGCAACACTTCAATAGAATACTAGTCAGTGATGGTTTTATTAGTCTTCTATAGAAACAGCTTGACAAGGCATCATTTGCTTCCTTACCTGGACACAGTGCTGCTTTTCCCAGATCCTGTTGAGTTCATACTTCTGCCCCTCTCTTTATACTGATTCCTTTTCTGGTCCGCCATGAGACCAAAACTGTACACAACATACAGAGAAATATTAGTGTACATCTACAGGGTAGATTAAGAGGAGACTGAAATCACACATTGTTTAATGAAATGTGAGGACAGATGATAAAAATAACTCACAGAGGTCCAGTTTTGTTACTGGCCGATTGAAGATGATTGGCTGCAGAAAAGATAAATAAAACAAAAAATAAAAAATATCCCTCGTCTGCTAGCTAATATGACATTTTCAAGTTTTTTTTTTTAAAGAAATTGAAAAATGATGAATGAATAAACAAACAAAAATAAACTATTCAGCGGAGCTTAAACTTTTTTTCTCAAATACAGTAGTGTTTTTTAAAGGAAAGAAATAACTACCTAAACAAGCTGAACATGAATGTCCCTGTTGTTGAGAGATTTAAATAGTGAATTCATTCATTCATTCAACCTTTATTTAGTCAGGTAAATCTTTTGAACCTCATGGGCTCATTTACGAAAGCGACCTGCTAAAACTAAAGAACAATGAACAGCAGTGGTAGAATTTCATTAAACAATAAACAAACAAACAATAAACAATAGAAAACAAAAAGAGAGAAAAAAACAAAATATATATATATATATATTTTAACAAAGTATCAAAAAACTAGCAAAACATTATAAGTAGGGTTGGGCATCGAGAATCGAGAATCGTTCGGAACCGGGACTAACTGTCCGGTTTTCCCGGAATCGTTCAAAATATTAATTTGCGATTCCTAAGTTCGATGCTAGTTAGCCGACCGGAAGTAGCCGCCACCGAAAACCAACAAAGAAGAATCCACCGGAAGTGTGCATTCCGCGATTGAAAGCTTACTAATTAATAAAATGACCAGTCAGGTCAGTGCAGCACTTGCAATAATTTTATATCATGCAAAGGAGGGTGGAGAAGTAAAATAGTGTCCCGTCTTTGACGCGCTCCACCGGATTATTTTCGCTTCGTATCGACCGGAAGTACAGAGTGGTCCGTCTGCAAAACGCTCCGCCGAACTTTTCGCTAATCGCCACCTCTTCGGCTCCACCAGGTAAATAAATAAACTATAAACTACATCTCATACCAACATTAAGGCAGCTAACAAGTTATACTCCGCTTAAAGCGGTAAGTCAGCTCAAATACAAACACGATGCTAACGTTAGCTTGTATTTTTTCTTCTTAGACAAACGACCTGAAATGGCTTCAGTGTTCACCACCAGTGACTGTCCAAGGTAAAAACGTCAGTAACTTTAGAGTGCCACAGCTGTTACAGCATATGTTGTGAAAAGGTTGCATCCCTTTTCAGATGTGAATTCAACCATGGATTGCACTTACATTGCACTCAAATCCAACACTTATTAACATTCTTAATCCATTTAAAGTTCTCAGTGTCTTTTAAAATGTCTAAATGTCTCTAGTTTTCAGTATTATATAATTTCTGTTTATGTTCTCTTTCATTCCATTATGAGTGAATGTCACAGTTTGAAGAATTATTGAATAGGTTAGTTAGGCAATAACAACAGAGCTAATAATTGTACACATTCTCAGTCTTAAAAATGATTTAATAATCTCTTTTTACTGATAATACTGATAAACCTGTTGTTTGTTTAGGAACTTCCTGCAGTCTGTCCAGAAAGTCTCCACTGGAGGAGCGTTTTGCTGAGGAAGAGGCACAACATAATGTCACAGCTCCATGTCCATGAAGAAACAAATGGAGAGAGGGCTGCAGATACCAGGACATCCCACCAGCTGTTCTGTCTGAAGATCCTGCTGCTGGTGGAACCAGGTTAGCCCATCAGTGGGAGCTCAGTAACATGACTGCAGCATCAGACACTGGACAATATTATATGTATAATAATAATAATAATAATAATAATAATAATAATAATAATAATAATAATAATAATAATAATAATAATAATAATAATAATAATAATAATATATGTTTGTGAGTCCTCCATGTTACCATACCATACCATTTTATTTATAAAGCACTTTCAACAGGAACAAGTCCACACCAAAGTGCTTCATGTTGGCTCTAATCTGCCCTGTGAGAAATTCATAGTAAATGTAACAAAAAGGAAAAAGTTCATAGCATTAAATTCAAACAGAAGTACAAATTATTTCATCCTGAAATAACTCTGGCTAACTACTGTAGCTTTTTTATAACATGGAGTTAAACTCAATGTAGTCTCCTCAGATAAATAGTGTTACCATTATTTTTATATTAAAGGTTCTGTTAACTTATTATTTTTATATTTGATTGTTTCTGTTCAGTGCCCTGAGACAACTTCTGTTGTGACTTGGAACTATACAGTATAAATAAACTGAATTGAATTGACACGTCTTTTTGTAACCCCGCCTACAAAAAGAATCGGAACCGAGAATCGAAAAGAATCGGAATCGAAACGAAGAATCGGAATCGGAACCGGAATCGCTCAAATTCAAACGATGCCCAACCCTAATTATAAGGTAGACGTATAAAATCAAAGACAGGAACAAATCTGCATTGGTTTTTGCCAGGATTCCAACAGATTCTGAAAACCATTTAGAGAAGTCAAGGTCGAGAGCTTCAGATCTTTTTGTAAGATATTCCATGAAGCAGGAGCAGAGTAGGAGAAGGCCCTTTTTCCAAGTTCAGTCCTCACTGACGGAACACTGCAGGTAATCATGTCCTGAGAGCGCACGCTGTAGCTGCACTCACGCAAAGACATGTAGGAGGAGATGTATGAGGGCAGCAGACCAAGAAGTGATTTAAAGATGAAAATGTACCAGTGGAAGAGTCTGCGTGAGGTTAATGATGTCCAATTAACCAGTGAATACAGGGTGCAGTGGTGGGTACGATAATCACAACCAGTTATGAATCTTAGTGCACCATGATAGACCACATCCAACATCCGCAGGGTGCTTGTAGGAGCATTCATGTAGAGAATGTCACCGTAATCAATGGAGGGAAGGAAAGTCACAGATACAAGGCGTTTCCTAACATTCAGTGTTAGACATGATCTGTTTCTGAAAAAGAAACCCAGTTTAACTTTCAATTTCTTCACTAGGTTTTCCACGTGGAGTTTAAAAGAGAGATGTGAATCGATCAGGATACCCAGATATTTATAGGAATCAACAAACTCAATAGGGACACCATTTGAAGATAAAATCAGAGGAGGATCTGCTGGAACCGCCTTCCTATTTGAAAAAAACATCCCTTTTGTTTTATCAGCATTTAGGACAAGTTTGAGACGGAACAAATCTGACTGGATGATGTCAAAAGCGGATTGTAGTAACTGGAAAGCCTTAGCTACTGTTTTAGCTCGGCAATAAACAACTGTATCATCAGCATAGAAATGTAAGGATGCATCAGGGATGCAGTGACCTACATTAGCTATGTAGATTGTAAAGAGAGTTGGTCCTAAAACTGAGCCTTGTGGTACACCATTTTTAACTGTTAAATAGCTGGAAGAAGCACCGTTATGTTGAACACATTGCCTCCGATTGGAAAGATAGTTAGAAAACCAACCGATGGTGT
This sequence comes from Garcialebias charrua, assembly GCA_038048925.1. NCBI lineage: Eukaryota > Metazoa > Chordata > Actinopteri > Cyprinodontiformes > Rivulidae > Garcialebias > Garcialebias charrua. The sequence goes on along the minus strand of JBBPBX010071335.1, from coordinate 10,725 downwards.
GATCAGAGAAACCGATTTCTGAGAGCTTATGACACAGGATGTTATGATCCACAGTGTCAAAAGCTTTAGACAGGTCTAAGAAAAGTGCAGCACAATAGTCCTTAGCATCCAATGCTTCAACAACATCATTCAGAACCTTCAGAGAAGCAGTTGTTGTGCTGTGTTTTTTCCTGAAACCAGATTGATGGAGAGGTAAGATGTTAAATGAGAATGTAGTTTTCGAGAGGAGTGCTTTTTGGACAGTAATTGAACAGGAAATGTGAGTAAAGCTTCTTGTTTGAGGAGGCGCAGAGTGAGGGATCCTGGCGAGCAAAGGGAGAAATTGTATCCACCACCAAGTGCAATGGCAGAGCCAGGGGGTGACCAATGGTGGCCTTGGCCACCTTAGACTAATTTTTGCCCACCGCACAGGCCACCCAAATTATTTGAGATAACTATAACTATACTTTCAGGCAATATGAAAATTAGAAAGCACAATTTCCTCAAATGATAGGGTTGGCTGGTTTACATATCATGTGCTAAAAAGAAGAACATGATGGAGTTGCACTCGAGTCACGTCACACACTATTTTTGGAACACACTTTAATCATCCTCCAACAGAAAGTGCTTTCCCCTTACACATACCGGTGCTGTGAACAACTGGGACTCATGGTGTCAGTCTACAGCCAACAACAGAGACCCAAACATGGATGGCAAACCAAACCTGAATAGAATACCAAAGCAATCCACTTTCACACTCACCAACACTGCAACAACCACAAACATTACAAACACACACACACAATATATATGGTATACATACACTGACGCATATAAACTTTGAACCTAGCAGTGGTAGGTACCCATTAATGTAAACCTCCATATTTGACTCGGGTGAAAAAACAAGAAAATGCATTAAAGTGTCAACACTGATTTAAATGGAAAATAAAGATAGAAATCTACTTTTTAATAAAAAATAAATAAAACAATGAGAAGAAACTATTAACAATGAACAAAAACTGTTCACTAATTTGTATGGTAAGGTTTCCTTTATACTGACCTTCAGCTCCTAGTGAAAGGTCATCTTCAAAGCTGCAGCCGTTCCTCAGTGTTCCTGTTCGCACAAACAAGACAGAAAAACAGAGTGCTCACAATATACATGTATTCAACTTATGAAACCGCTTCAGTACCACACAGGCACTTTTGAACCTAATTTGAACAAGACAATTGGTTTAGGCAGTACCAAAGTCTAGAGAACTAAGGTGGTGTCAGCATCCCAATAGTCTGCGGACATCACAAAATGATACACATACACTGAAATGAGGATTACCTTTTCCTGGTAAAGCACTCACATCATCCACAGAGGTTCCATTTGGAGAGCTGGACAAAGAGCAGACAGACAGGAAGAGTTACATTTTAACTTGAACCATAAACCAATTTCTGAAAACATATATAATTTCGTGTTAGTGAACTCATTTTAAACATTATTTAAAAAAACAGCAGACAGAACAAAACACCAAAGCTGCCTATTGCTTTCATAAACCAACAATGTTTTTAAGTACAAAACAAATAAATTAATATTTTGCGGACACCATCATTTATAAACATTTAGGGCTGTATATTTTATTAAAGTCAATGTACTATGTACTCGGACCTAATGTACAATGTACTCTGAACCAGTGTTCCAATATTTGAGACAACAACCTGCAACCAGATTAACCTAGAGATTGACGAGGTCGATCTTACAGTTTCAAGAAGGAGCCAAGACAACAGGTCAGGGCAAATCAACTATCATATCCACTATCAGAGTATGGGTACCAAGCCCCATTAAAAAGCCTTGAGGCACTGAATACAAGGGCAGCTGACCTTAGACTGAAGATTTGTGATGAAGCTAGACCCCTAAGAATTGCACTCCTGCCAAGGCAAAGTGACAAAGTACCGTACTCTCTGAAAATCTGCTACAAGATGTAATTCCAGCATTGCTATGTAGCAGCTGTCAGAACAACAAAAATGTGCAATGAAGAAAGCACAACCATAACAACAATGCAACCTGTCATACCTGAAGCGGTGATTGACTTTATGCAAGTCAAAAAACCTCTTAAAGCTCTGGCTACTTGAAAGTAGACTTATTAAGCAGAAGCCGAAGAAGAAAGAGGGCATTCTCCATCACACCATCGAGTGTACTCCAAATGGCAGGGGAACAACATGAGAGTAGAGCCACCCAGAGCTGAGACTGAGCAATACTGGAGAAGCATAAGGGAGAAAGAGGCATCACTGAATGGCAATGCCCCACGACTACAAGATCCAAGATCTCAACACAGTAATCTCTCAGAACAAGAACCAGTACTCATCCCAGTGGTAGACATCCAAGATAGTCCCAGGAATGAAGAGCATAACTGCACCTAGGCCTGACATGATCCACACCTACTGGGTAAAGGTATTCACTGCTCTCCATGAACACCAAACAACACAAACCAGCTGCTAATGGAGAGACCCACTCTGAGTAGTTGACCCAAGGCCGGACAGTCTTGATGAAAGAACCCCAGAAAGTGGCAGTTCCATCCAACTAAAGGTCAATCACTTGAGTCTGTACAAGGAAGCTCCTATCAGAAATCATAGCAGCTAAGATAAATAGACACATTGGTCAAAACCTGAGTGAAGAAAGGATAAGGAAATTGGCACCAACTTCTGGGGATCCAAGCGCCTGCTACTGATCAGTAAAACTACAGCTCGAGACTGTAAGACCAGACATAAATCTGTGCACTGCCTAGACTGTTTAAAGGAAAGTCTATGACTTGATGCCACACACATAGACACTGGTTTGCTTGAAGCTCTTAAGAACCATAATCGAGAACTGGGTGGGAATGTGGAGAGCGACTAGAGGATGATTTGAAGCTGTATGCGAAAAATGATCAAGGCATTGACTCTAAGCAATCTCACTAGGATATACAGTACAGCAAGGATATTGGAATGTCATTTGGACTGGTTAAATGTAGTAGAATGGGGGAGTGATATAATTACCGGTATGCACTTTTTTTTTTTTTTGTGCCTGATTAAGGAAAGAAACTCCAAGTTGTGTACCAGTTTAGCTTTTAGACCTGTTATTATGCTTGTAAATAAATTGATTTTTTTTTTTAAATCTGGCTCTGTAATTTTCTTAGTGCTCAATGGTTAACTGTCAAGTTGTATCCCAAAAATCTATAACTGGCTGTCAGACTATGTCACAGTAACTGGTTTTACTGCTTGTCACGAAAAGGATTAATTAACAATGCCACCTCCAAAGGCCTGGAAGATATAACTCGGGCTAACAACTCATTTGATCGAGCCTACTCGACTCCACTTAAATGTCTTTCAAACTAAAAATTTCACCTCCACACCTTGCTGATTTTGGTCTTGTACGGACCAGACTAGTTGTCCCAAGATAATTAGCAAGTAGGTTATTTTGCTATTTGAAAGGAACAGTGAATTAGCTAGTCTGAGTAGCTTTCAGCAACTCTGAGCCGTTACACAAACTGCACATTTGCAACTTCACGTCATTTTTAGCTACATGCAAACACATACGTGATTGTGTAGCTTGTGTTACAATGCACTGTTGCTGTATCTGCAAGTTGTCTCACTTTCCAAAAGCAGCAGTTGCCCTCAGGCCCCCAGCCCTGCAGTTGTTGTCATAGCATGCAGACATTACAACAGCGATGTTGCACGCATGTCAAAGCTCTGCTGAAGGGTTGTGATTGACAGTGGTTAAAAATGCGTGATAATACTGTTGACTCAGCAGGATGCACACCTCCCTTTACTCTCCTTTCTTTTTCTGCCTCACTTTCCTTCTTCTTTCAGCAACTCTATGATTATCTTTGGGCGTAGGTCTGCTGTGTGTGTGTGTTTGTGCGCATGCGTGTGTGTGTGTCCACGTAAGACTAGGCATTGGCTCATTATCAAACAACCATCAACAACCAATGAAACTTTTCCAAACCACTAAGTTTTCATAAACAAATAAACAAAACCATATAAAGCCAGATAATTATTCAAGCAGTTTGTAATCATTTAAATATCTATTTTACCCATATTTTACAATCTTTTTATTTATTTTAATGTATGTACATGTGCGTTTATGCTTACTACGGTATGTCTGAATCACCCTACAGTTGTTTTTTATTAAGCTGACCATATCAGCTTTCACCATATTCAAAAATGCAACAAACATCTGTTCAGCTTATTTTCAATAAACCATTGTGAATTCACTTTTAATAATAAAAATACTTGAGAATGCTTTAGCATACAGAACATTTAGAAAAACAACCTAAAACAGTAATGTAAAAAATAAAAACATTGCTATGATTCTGTAATGAGGTGCTGAAGTCATACTGTACCTGCAGTCAATAAGCCAGCTTTCAATTTGGTTAGGATTTTGCCCTGTCAAAGACAAACACAAGCATTTAAAAGCAATATTTCACCAGATACATTTGCAATATTTACAACATGCTATAAAAGCACTATACGCCGGTGCCAGAGTTTCATATACAAGTCTCAACGTCTGATGATCGGGTTCCTTCAGTCTGCAGTGTAATAGTTTAAAACATTTCTAAATTATTTTATTTTTACAATACCTTGGAAGTGTGATTTTTTTGCTAAATGATAACATATTGACAGCATTCCATACAGACCTATGCCAATCTCAAGAGTTATAAGAACTGGGGTTTCCCCTCTACAAAGCAGATATTAGACTTCCATTTCTTTATACGTTTGTTTTCAAACCACAAGTAAAACTCTGCGACGGCCTAAAACCACTGTCTCACTGGGCTACAACTACCGGTAACTAGTTTGCAAATGCTATTCACAAAGGAGTTTCCGAAATGTTGAAAAACATTCATGAAGCTTCTCAGTTTCTTTGTTTTGAGTCATAATGGCTTGCAGTCTTGTCACTTTGAGCATGTTTGAATGACTGTGCAACAAATCGTCTCTCTAAATAGCCACAGAGTTGTTGTGGGCGTCTCAGATAAGTTTCTCTGATTCAAGAGCTGCATTTTGACAACTGCATGGGAGCAGTTCAATCACAGAAAACATCCAAGGCTATGGCATCAAATGACTCCATCATCAAACCGCACAAATAAATTACTTCAAAACTGGTCCAAAACATGAATAAATCAAATGCTGGAGCAGCTGCCAAGAAGGGGACAAAGAAGGCCAAGGCAGTTATGTGTCGGGCGGAGGAGAGCAACAAAAGCATGTGCATGGTCTAGAATAGAGTTTTGCAAACCATGCACACAAACATAGGCCATGATTTAGAAAAATTGCTAGTAGAAACTCAGTCGTTTGAAAACACTCAAAATTCAGTGCGACTGCAACTGAAACATCATCTATATATTCTTGTAAGTTTCTCAGAATTTCGAGTCACAAACTAGCCTCCAACACTTGCAACCTTGTGGGACACTGGTTTAACAAATGTCTGACAGCTAGCATGGCCGCACCTCATATGCACATGCATACTCATATGTCATAACAGAAAGTGACTAATAGTTTCTACTTAATCATATAGGTTTTTTCCAGTAAATAAACACATTTCCACCATAACTTGCAAAATCGATCAACATATGCTTCTGTATGAACACTTATTAACCCTTAAATCATTCATATGTTCCAGTTGAGCTACCTTTCCAACTACCGGTACTGTAAAGTCTGGACTATTGAGAGCACCTGAATATAAGCTGAGCCCACTAAATTTAAAAAGAAAGAAAAAAATGTACATACTGGTATATAGGCTACACTTGTCTATAAGCTGCGGGTGTCCATGTTGTAACATGAGATATTTATACAAAAAGATTTGATTAACTTTTAATTACCGTTTTTTTCGGAGTATAGGTCGCACCTTTTTATAATTTTTTCATGGCCTGCGACCTATACTCAGGTGCGACCTATATATGGCTTTTTATCACTTTGGCGAAACAAATTTTTAAATCCAGCTCATTTCACAATTACGTTCATTTATTAAGGAAAAGTTCAGCTCAGACATATATTTGCTATAATTTTTATCAAACAAATAATTGTTTTTAAGTGTTAATCTTCTTAAAAGCCTTGCTGTGCGCTCCTGTGGCAGACATTTGCAGCAGAGCTAAACGTAGGTGCGGCCTATCTAGGGATTTTTCCAATCTATTGGTAATACAGTAATTGGACAATGCGACCTATACTCCGGTGCGACCTATACTCCGAAAAATATGGTATTAAAGTACCAGTAACATGCACAAATATGTACAGTAAATGTATTTTTGTTTTTTATTTACTGAACAAACACGGCTGGTTCAATAAAATACTGTAGCCTACCAGAAAGTAATTGATTGCTACATCTTGTGTTGTCCTCACTCATATCGAGTAGCTGCAAATACTTGGTTGTGCCCCCAATAAGGGGGGACATTTTTTATTTATTTGGTCAGATTTTTTTTACCTTTATTTTTCCAGTTAGCCTCATTGAGTCACGAAGTCCCTCCCCACCAAGAAAGACATGTATTAGACAGTTATGCGAGTGTGACGAGGCTAAATGTTTTGGCGGCAGTAAGCTCGTTAGCCGGTCAAAAAAAACAAAACAAAAAAAACAACAACCATAAATTAACCACAGCATAAGCTGCAGGGTTCAACGCATGTGGAAAAAAGTAGCGGCTTATAGTCCGGAAATTACGGTACCTCCAAAGGCCTTAAAGCCCCACTGACATGATTTTTTAATTTTCATAAAATTGCTCCAAATACATATATATTTTATCATTTAAATATGTTCGTTTTTGCAAAACAAAATGATAAATCACTTTAATTTTGCTTTAAAAGGGATTTTGAACTTCAAGCCGTGTTTAATCATGGGAAATCCGATTACACACGAACACACCATCTGTGACGTAGTGTGCAGAGTGTGAGGCAGAGCTCTGGGCTTGTCACAGTGCGCGGGTGTGAGCAGCTCGACATGAAGGTAAGTCTGATACAGCATCAGACCTAAATTAGATCCTGTTGTTTCTTGTTCCATCACCCAAACTATTTTCTGCTTCCCAAAATGAAGACAAATAGCTCAAATCTTCACATAGATTGATAAATTTGTCTGTTTTAAATTGTCCGCTATTAAAGAGACCAGAGCCCTCTGCCTCTCACTACGTCACAGATGGTGCGTTCGCGTGTAATCGGATTTCCCANTATCATATTTAATAAAAATATGATTAAAAAAAAAATAAAAATTATTATTATTTTTTTTGTGTGTTTAAAAGTTATTAATTTCATGTGTATAGCACTTTGTTGCAGCTGTGGTTGTTTTAAATGGCTTTATAAATAAAGTATAATTATTAATTTTACGTTTTGATTAGAAATTTATCGTATTTACGCAACTTCCGGTCGTTTCCGGTCGCCACTTCCGGTCGCCATTTTACAACAGTACTGCGGTCAATGGAGCTCCAGAGGCTACTGTCAGCTGGCTCCGTGTGCCCGATCAGGGTTGCCTCATACGGATAAATTAGCTGGAAACACTCGGTCAACTCTGTGGACGTCTCAGGTCCGGAGGAGCCACCCGACATGCTAACGACAGCAGCTAACAGAGCAGCTAACACAGGCGAAGACACCGAGCCGACATGCCGCGGAGGGGCCATCTGCGGCCGGGAGCTCGCCGCAAATGTCCGCCTGGCAGTCGGGGGACACCGGCTCAAAGTAAGACATTATATTTTTTATTTATTGTACAGTACAGTATTCATTTACTGTGCAGTTCTGTGCGTGTTTATGGCCTTAGTATGTCTGCTTGTTCAGTCTCATGCCATTAAATATGTGTGCGGCGCTCCGTTAGCGGTATAGCCGCGACCTATGTCAGAAACGCGGACCTACGACAGGCAGGTGTTTTTGGTCCGCGAGGTACGACAACATCGACCTAAGTCACACACGTAGGTCCCAATCCCTGACGTAACTCGAGGGCTTCCTGTATATGTATGAGGTAGTTGATGTTGGTATAGAGGCAAAGTGGCATATGCAGTAAGGCACATAAGGCACATTGGGCATCCTTAAATAAGGCTAGTCAGAGAATACTGTATATGTATCAGCAGTAGTGTAGATATAAAAGTAGTGTAAATGTAAACAGTAGTAATAAATGTAAACAGTAGTAATAAATGTAAACAGTATTAATAAATGTAAACAGTGAATGTAAACAGTAGTATGACTATAGGCAGTAATGTAATACAAACATTAGTGCAAATATGAGAAGTAGTGCAAACTGAATGAGCACATGACCGAGAGTTTAGTGAATAATAATAATAATAATAATGAATTCAATTTATAATGCACTTTTCATTATAAAAATCTCAAAGTGCTACAATGTGTAACAAGGTAAAGGTAAAAAATAAAACAAGTGATAAAATCAAATAAAATCAATAATAATATCGACTAAGATCAAAGATAAAATCATGTAGATTTAGGCTTGCTTAAAAAATAAATAAAATAAAACAAGTGATAAAATCAAGTAAAATCAATAAAGATAACAGCTAAGATCAAAGATAAAATCATGTGGAGGCAGAATAGGCTTGCTTAAAAAGAAAAGTCTTAATGCCGCTTTTAAAGCTCCACTGACATCATCTTTTAACTTTCCATAAAATGGCACAACATATATATATATATATTAAGATTGACCTCTGATCGTTTTTGCTAAAACAATGTGAAATTAATGAAAATTCCTCTCAAAAACAGTTTAAAATTAGCGCCATTTTTTTAACACGATAATAAATTAATATTAAATAAATTAATTAATAAACTAATGTCATGTACAGTATTTCCATCATTTTAATGATACACCACTATAACACCAAGTGATGTCCAAATTAAATAGAAAAATAAATATGAAATATTGTAAACATGTTGACTGGATTAAATAACAAAGCTGACAAATTGAAGCAAAATAATCAACAGCTGCAGGAGCCTGTGCAAATTGTTTTGTACACAAACTAATAACTAATAATGTTGAATAATTATTAGAAACATTAACTAATATATTACCATTTCAGTGCTGTGGAGACGATGTACATGTTGTAGAATTCCTTCTGCCTCGTCCACATGCAGCTCATGTAACTCCACACAGCAGCTCACCTCATGAAGTGAAGGTCTCCAAAAACCAGCAGGAGCTGAAAAACATTATAACCTGCTGTTTACTGGAAATAACTTTGGCTTCTCTGAAGACAATCCGCTAATATATTAACTTTTAAATGGCTAAATTGGACGGATCGAGTTTGTATCTCCTCCATTGTTTTCAAGGTGCGCAGTAGAGACGAGTCTTGTTATGACGTCATCATCCTGCGACGGGGAAATCCCTATTTATCGTGTTAAAAAAATGGCGCTAATTTTAAACTGTTTTTGAGAGGAATTTTCATTAATTTCACATTGTTTTAGCAAAAACGATCAGAGGTCAATCTTAATATATATATATATGTTGTGCCATTTTATGGAAAGTTAAAAGATGATGTCAGTGGAGCTTTAAAGTCAACCAGTGACTGTGGAGCTCTCAGGTCGTCAGGGAGGGAGTTCCACAGGCAGGGGGCAGCCACACAGAATGCTTGGTCTCCCATGGTCCTCAATTTGGTCCGAGGAATATGAAGTAAATTACTGTTCTGTGATCGTAGAGACCGGGTGGATGAATATGGTGCAAGAATGTCCTTTAGATAGTCAGGTGAAGTGCCGTGAGATTGGGCAGCACGGTGGCACAACTGGTAGAGCTGCTGCCTCTCAGCGAGCAGGTCCCCGGTTCAAATCCCGGTCCGGGGGCCTTTCTGGGTGGAGTTTGCATGTTCTCTCCGTGCATGCGTGGGTTTTCTCCGGGTGCTCCGGTTTCCTCCCACAGTCCAAAAACATGCATGTTAGGCTGATTGGTAACTCTAAATTGACCTTGGGTGTGAGTGAGACAGGTCCCTCTTGTAAATGAGTCCCCATGGCTCAACGAGGCAAGCCTGTATAAATAATGGTTGAATGAATGAATGATGGGTAATGAGAGCAGTTTTGTATTGAATTCTGTAGGTGACAGGAAGCCAATGGAGGTTATGGAGAATGGGTGTAATATGATCAAATTTGCGAACTCTCAACAGAATCCTAGCTGCACTGTTTTGAATATATTGAAGCTTCTGAATGTTTTTGCCAGGGATACCAATAAACAGGGAGTTGCAGTAGTCGAGCCTGGAGGAGACAAAGGCATGGACGAGTTTCTCAGCATCAGAAAAAGTCAGAGATGGGCGAAGTCTGGAGATGTTTCGAAGATGGAAGAAGCAGGTTTTAAACAGATGCTTAATGTGATTTTCAAATGTGAGATGAGAGTCCATTTTTATTCCAAGATTTGTAACAGAGGTGGAGAGGGGGATGTCTTGACCAGAGAAGGAGATTGTTGTTAAAGTTGATGCTTGTATCTGGTGAGGGGTGCCAATCAATATGGCCTCGGTCTTGGAGCAGTTCAGTTGAAGAAAGTTTTGATTCATCCATGCCTTTATTTCCTCCAGGCAGGCAGAGAGAACAGTGAGTGAAGACGGAGATAGGGATGATGATGATGTTCCAGTCCTGATGTAAAGCTGTGTGTCGTCGGCATAGCAGTGAAAGGAAATGTTGAACTGATTAATAATTTGACCCAAAGGCAGCATGTAAAGGGAAAACAGCAGGGGCCCCAGAACTGACCCCTGAGGTACACCACAGGAGACACCGACTGTCTGGGAAGTGGCATTGCCAAGACTGACACATTCCAGCCTATTGGAGAGGAAAGATCTG
>JBBPBX010071334.1:2883-18350 GCA_038048925.1 Garcialebias charrua | reverse complement strand
AACATGGTGTTCGTTAAATATCCATCCATCCATCCATTTTCGTCCGCTTATCCGGGGTCGGGTCACGGGGGTAGCAGCCTAAGTAGGGAGGCCCAGACTTCCCTCTCCCCAGCCACTTGAAGCAGCTCCTCTGGGGGAATCCCAAGGCGTTCCCAGGCCAGCCGAGAAACATAGTCCCTCCAGCGTGTCCTGGGTCTTCCTCTGGGTCTCTTCCCGGTGGGACATGCCCGGAACACCTCACCAGGGAGGCGTCCTGGAGGCATATAAAAATATATATATATATATATATATATATTTTGAAATTTTTTATTTTGAAAAGCTGTGTTCCGAGTTCCTTCCGGTTTTGATGGCAGTAGCTTGACGGCAGAAGCAGTGAGCACTCAGTAGTTTTCCACTATTCAGTGGAAAATACAGGCGGCCCGGCGGAGGGATACGGAGCTGGACCCAGGCGGAGCTCCAGAAAGCAGGAAGCTGGAAGCAAGTCCGATCAGCGGTTGCTGCGCTTGGATTAGGGGTTGAACGAGTACATAATTTTTAACCTCGACATTAACATAAAAAAACTCGAACGACGCTCGAGTAGCCGATGACGTCACAGTGTCTTATGATGCAAAATAAATAAATAAATATAAATGCATAAAAACCGTCTTTACAAAAAGAAAAAAAAGACCAACAAAACATTGGGAGCATTTATTATGCTCCTATCATTTATCATACTGCAGATAAGTCACAGGAAAAACAAAACTATTAGTTATTATTATTAATATTAAAAGTGAAAGTATACCGTGCGGCGCTGAAACCGAAACTGAAAAACAAATGGGGCAACACCGCACCACAGCCTGAAGTGCTGTGCAATTTAGGTTTACTTTTAGAGATTAATGTGTTTATAGGTTTTTTTAATAGGTCTAGAGAGATTAATATGTTGCTTTTGTTTGTGAAACGAGAGAGGAAGCTGCCGTGTTATATATGTGGCCTGCAATGCAACACCGCCACCTGCTGCCAGTCACAATCTACGGTGGTCAGAGAACAGAAAATCAACAGGAAATAGCGCATTTTATAAATTAAAAACTGTTTTACCTTTTTGACAAGACTGCCTGCTCCATTTACATCCGTGCGCACAAAGGAATCCATTTTGTGGCGTCTACTAAAAGCTAAAAGCTACCTCGCGCGCTGTGAAATGTGACGTGATGACGTCACTACGGGTACTCGAGGTGGACAAAAAAGCCTCGATAGAAGTCAAAGCACTCGATCTGTCGAAAACTCGGGTATTCTGTTAATGCACTAGCTTGGATACATGAGCTGGGAGCTGAACGGCGGTTTTGCAGAGGGACGGATGGACCAAGGAAAACGGCTTCACCAGCATACCAGTTAGCTGCGGAGGCTGCTTGCCCTGTACGCTCTGTACGCTCTAAAAAAGCTAAGTCTGGTCCTCTGGACATAAAAAAAAAAAAAACTTGCTAGAGCAAGCTGGACAGGCAGCAGCTGTGGAAAAGTAGCTGTTTTATGGATGGCGGTTTTACAACGTAAACAAATGGAGAATACAGGAGGGACGGATGGACGAAGAAAAACGGCTTCACCAGCATACTAGTAGGTTGTTAACTCTTTTATTCCTTCATTATGGCTCTGAAATGTATGTGGTTTTTGATAATTATGTAGAGTACTGTGTTAGGATAGGCTAAGTGCTTGGTAAAATACAGTACAATATATACGCGTAAGGTGCAGTTTGGAAGTTTGTTGCGAGTTATGTCGAAATTCGACATACGACGGTGCATAACGGAACTGCATCATAAGTCAGGGACTACCTGTATACAGGAAACCCTCGAGGTACGACACCCGCGACCTACGGCAACTCAGACTTACGATTTTATCATATTTAATAAAAAATATGATTAAAAAAAATAAAAATAAAAATAGAGTATTTTTTTTAATTTTTTTTGTGTTTAAATGTTATTCATTTCATGTGTACAGCACTTTGTTGCAGCTGTGGTTGTTTTAAATATAATAATAATAATAATAATGTCTATTCCTGTCATCTGCGTATGTTTCCCATACACAGACGAAATTCGTCTCTGCATTTAACCCAACCACCTACCAGGTGGTGCAGTGAGCAGCCCGAAAGCGCCCGGGGAGCTGGAGAAATAGGTGTGCACTCATAGACACCCCAAGCTGGGTAGTGGCCGGGGCGCGAACCCGCGACCTTCGGGTCCGTAGTCAAAAACCCTGCCACTAGACCAATGGCTTTATAAATAAAGTATAATTATTAATATTATGTTTTTATTACAATTTTATCGTATTTACGCAACTTCCGGTCGTTTCCGGTCGCCATTTTACAATTGCGGTCAATGGAGCTCTGCCATAGAGGCTCCTGTCAGCTGGCTCTAGAGGACCGTGTGTCCGATCAGGGTTGCCTACGGATAAATTAGCTGGAAACACTCGGTCAACTCTGTGGACGTCTCAGGCCCGGAGGAGCAGCCGCCGATCGCCTCGCGATCGCTCCCACAACGCCGCCCGACATGCTAACGACAGCAGCTAACAGAGCAGCTAACACAGGCGAAGACACCGAGCCGACATGCCGCGGAGGGGCCATCTGCGGCCGGGAGCTCGCCGCAAATGTCCGCCTGGCAGCCTAAGATGTCGGGGGACACCGAGCTAACGCGGAGATACAAAGCCGACAGCCTTTTTGAATGAACTGACATGCTGCTAATGGCGGGGCCTAACCGTAGCTAACGCCGAGCAGCTTGTTTTGGATGGAGGAACATCGCGGAGAAACGGCTTTCAAAGTAAGAAATTATATTTTTTTTTATTGTACAGTATTCATTTACTGTACATGTACATGTAAAGTTCTGTGCATGTTTATGGCCTAGTATGTCTGCTTGTTCAGTCTCATGCCGTTAAATATGTGTGCGGCGCTCCGTTAGCGGTATAGCCGCGACCTATGTCAGAAACGCGGACCTACGACAGGCATGTGTTTTTGGTCCGCGAGGTACGACAACATCGACCTAAGTCACACCCGTAGGTCCCAATCCCTGACGTACCTCGAGGGTTTCCTGTATATACAGTAATGCATATTTTTTTTCTTCCTCCAGGCGGAGTTAAGACATGTAACAGACAAGAGAAGAAGCCCTGACTGCCCTCATCTCCTGCTCTCCATCTAACAAGTGATGCTCTCGGTCTGAACTGCCTGTCGGCTGAATGAACGAGCAGGCTGCAGTGTGACACATCCCCTCGTCTGTCTAATGCTGCAGCTCCACAGTGGTGGGGATGGCGTTTTCTCCTCCAGCTGTGTGGAGATGCTGTCTGTGTTGCACTCTGTCTCGCCCCGCCTCTTGTCTCTCTGTAACCCTGTGGTCATGCAGCATATCTGTCGTTTTATATTCACACTCTGCCCTTTTCTGCTCCTGTCTCTGTCAGGTATTGGAATGATGGATTTCTACATCCACAAGGGAGAGATGGGGAAGAGGACAGTAAAGTGGAAAAAACAAAATAATGAAAATATAGGGAGATAATGCAAAATGAAGAGGGGGTGGGTAGACATGTAAGGCTTATAGTTGAAATGCTGCATCACTTTTTTTCCTCTGTTATTGGATAAACACACAACTTTGATAGTACAGACATCAAAGCTTCTCAAAATGGCCATTTTATTTCACGGCCTGCATACATCCAGGATCCATTCTTCCATCTAACACAGTGCTGGTGCAGCCGACTGACAGAGACAGTCTCCTGCCCTTAGATATTCTCCTCACATTCACCTAGCGGTCCCAATTATTCAAGGCAGCAAGCACCGCCTGCCAGTCCCAGCTGTGAAAAGTGGGTCATGGAATTTAAAGGCACAAGCGGACCCCATTTCTGCTGGCACCGTGCTCCTTACAGCATGTAGCAGTGTGTGTGTGTGTTTTTCCTGCAGAGAAAACCGCATGGCTGTTTGAGAACGAGTGTCAGTGAAGCAGAAGATTGTTGCTGCTGCATCATCTGCTGGAATAAAAGGCGTCTATCTTACCTGTAAACCAATGTTTCTCACCTTTCATTAAGAGGCCTTCTAGGATTTGTGCCAAATTTTGCTTCTGAATTTGTAAAGCCTCCAGTGGTCTTTAATATGATGCATCAGTGAACATTTTCTACCCAGCAACAGGGTACAGTACTCCATATGGAGCTGAGAAAGGCTACTCATGCACAAACTGAGCATTAACGTCCCCCTCGATGAGATCTTTACAGAAGCAGACAGCATGCGGGGCTGTCCTACTAAACTACTGCCACACTACTCTGCTCCGAGGAGGTGCACACTGCCAGCCATGCAACTCTAATATGGCCCATATTGTGCACAAACAACATTGTGAAACAATTACTGTTAAAAAATAAATAAAAATAAAAGCCTTTTTTATCTTTTGCTGGGGAAAAAATTGATATTTACTCCTTTTGTCTGCTTTTCAGGAACTTATTTTTACAGTAAAAAGATAGATAAAGGAACTGAACATGATAAATGTTGAGCTTTGATGCTTATGTTTGAGATGAGCTCATAAACGCTAAATAAGCTGCCTGCTTGAAGAAACATAAACCATATTTATCATACACAAAATATTGCTTTATTTTGGCACAGTGAAATTCTAAAGTCTGTGAATCTTTCATGTTGTTTGCTGTTTCACCAAAAATATGATGAACATTCTTAATTTTTCATCGTTTAGGAAAATACTAAAAACAATACAACTTATTATGATTTTAAATGGATAATATGGTGTTGAATTAGTAAAACCGTTACAATATTTATAATATGATATGAAACGTTATAATATTACTACAAAGTAGTTTTTCCTATAATGGAAATTTGTTTTGGGCTCATTTTTTGTCGTTTGTTTTTTTTAACTGTTGTAGTTTCTATTGTATGTGTAGTAGTTAGGGCGGCTGTGGCTGAGTGGTTAGAGCAGTCATCATCCTCATCCATTGCAAGAGTTGGGGGTTCGAATCCATCAGTAGTCATAGGCAAAAGTGTCCCATTGGCAAGATACTGAACCCCTCATTGCTGCCGATGTGTGTCCCGTAAAGCTCTGCTTAGTCTCTTTAGAAGGACTTTTTCATTTGGCTTTGTAAAGATCTAGTAGAGTGATGTATGAATGGGTAAATGAGGACACAGATTATAGAGTAAAACACTTTTAGTGTCTTGATAAGGTAGAAAGGTACTATATAAGTACAGTCAATTTACCATTTAGTAGTATAATTCTTGTAGTGTTTGATCAGTCAGCTTGGAGAATTCATTATTTTGAATGAACCCCATTTCATCTTTGAGCAGTGGCAATTTTAAACTCTTTTGGGGGTGCTCAAAGCACCCCTAAGTTTTAACTCAGCAACCCTGAAAAATTAAGAAACCATCATTAGGATTTTGTAAATAAACTCAGTTCTCAAACCTTAGATTCGCCAAAATGTTGAAGAAATTTGGAATGAATAAGGAATAAATGATGACATTTAAATGGGCCAGTAAAATCTATGATGTTTTTATTTTTTCCTCGAGTCGGATCCTCGTCGCCACCTGTCTATCAATCCTGTAGGCTCGTCAGCAACTGACCCATCAGCGACCTGAATCAGTCCTGAAGTGAAACGCCCCTGCAAGGACTGTGGGGTAGGATGCATGAGAGAAGTGAGGCGCTACATCTGTGGCATCTTAGCTAGCTCGTCTGTATTGTGCGCCGCAGTACAGTTGTTGGCAGTTGTCGACCAGGATTAGAGGCAGGGAGGGAGGGTGCATGAGAGAAGGGATTCACACAAGGGGAGCTGTTGGTCAGGCTGCTTCTTGTTGTGCCATTAACTCTAAAATAGTTACTGAATCAAGTGTTTACTTGTGGAGGTAAACATAAATGTTTAACAACCCATTAAAATACACTCAAGAAATGGCATCTGCTGCTATATTGTACAGCACTTTGGTTGGCCTCTTTGCTGTTTTAAGTGCTCTATAAATAAATTGGTATGGTATGGTATATTAAAAAAATCTCTGACTTATGACCCCTAGACCCCACTCCCCTTATTACAGTACAAATGCTTCTGTTGCCAATGGCCACCACATTGTTGAGGCCAAGTGCCATTGTCAGCACATGGGGGCTATGCACCCCTAAAGGTAAGATTAATTGCCTCTGTCTTTGAGATATCAGTGGGTTTTACTACAAGTCAGAGTCAGAGAGTCTTTATTGTCATTTGCACCGCATGTGGTACATGTGATGAAAACGAGATTATGTACACGGGGTCCCAGTTACATCCAACAACAAATGCAAGAGAAAAACAGTAATAACATCTAGAATTAACTAAGAAAAAAAACATCAACTGGTAATACACTAGGCCCTGTACACACGTAGCATATAGTGGGAATAAACAGCAGCACGAACATGAGTTTGTATGAGCATGGTCACAGATTTCAGTTTTAAAATTAAAAGTATTTTCTTTAAACATCCATTATTGAGAATAATTTCATCCACACCCCTCCCCACCAAAAAAAGCCCTGCAAAGAAAGTCTTGTGTAGTCTTCATTGTCATAAATTTTATTCAGTCAAAAGCAATTTTTTTTTTACTTTTAATGTTTTAGTATTGTGTGAAGCATTTTGTTATTTATTATTGAAAAGTGTTAAACAAATTGTGTTTACTTTTACTTACAAAGAATATTTGGCTTTCCCATTTACAGGTGCAACAAGTTCAAAACCATGAAACTACCCCAATCATGCTCTACAAATGAGAAGAAAAAAAACGTTCTGAAGTTAGAATATTGAGTTTTCTCCACTTTAAGCTCTAAGAAATTAAAAGTTAATTTTACTTAGTCTTCTTATCTCAGCTGATTCCTTTAAACTTTGCTTTTTAAATGCTAATGAAAGGGAGAAGCTGATTGATTTTGAATTCAAGAATGTCACTACTGCCGACTGACCGTACAAACACAAAAAGCCTGAACTCGGACAGTTTTACTGAAATGGAGCCGCACTTCGCCATGCAAGCAGCTGAGTCATTCAGAACACGTTCTCTGAGTGCTAACAGATTGCGTGACTTCAGGTTAAATTATTCTCAAGGCATCATCGCTGGATAGATGTACGTTAAAGAAGCCCGTCTGGGAACTGTTCTTTTTTTGTTGTTGAAGCAACAATCAGATGTCCAAGAGCAAATTAAAAAGACGATAAAAATAACTCAGTTCAAATTAATTGACTGCTGTACAATATATATGTATTTTTAGATAGTTTATAATATGAAGCAAACTGAGCAAAATTCCCCCTGACATTGTGTTAAATCTGCATAAAAACTGTGCAAGACTTGAAAAAATAATTTTCATGTGTAAAATCAGAAACCGCTCTGATGACGGGAAACAGCGTGGATGGCTACACAAAAGATTTCCTGAACCAGCTGCTCCGACAACGAATTAAAGGTATAAGTTGCTAATTGTTTTAATTATCAGCTGAAGTTCCTGGTTTTGTAAAAAAAAAGTCTAATACAAGTTTTCTGAATAAACTTTGGAATGCGTT
Source organism: Garcialebias charrua (assembly GCA_038048925.1). Taxonomy (NCBI): domain Eukaryota; kingdom Metazoa; phylum Chordata; class Actinopteri; order Cyprinodontiformes; family Rivulidae; genus Garcialebias; species Garcialebias charrua. The sequence continues at coordinate 10,872 of JBBPBX010071334.1, read as the reverse complement.
TTGCTCTGTGGACAGACGCAGCTTCTTTCTGATCATCAGCTGACTGACCTCCCTTTAATGAGATGTAATTTCCTGTAGAGGTCATGACCTCCAGCTCAGCTCCGTATATGGCAGCGGGGTGCAGGTGAACTCGGCTTCAGCACCGTGTCATTGTCCAGACTGGACATGGACTCGACAGTCCACGAGTCCGTCTTTTCTTCTGGAACCTGATTTTCTTCTCCTTTCCTCCAACATCCTGTTTCTGTTCTGTCTGGGCTGCAGTTTGTCTAGCCTGGTTAAAACCNTGACATTTAAATGGGCCAGTAAAATCTATGATGTTTTTATTTTTTCCTCGAGTCGGATCCTCGTCGCCACCTGTCTATCAATCCTGTAGGCTCGTCAGCAACTGACCCATCAGCGACCTGAATCAGTCCTGAAGTGAAACGCCCCTGCAAGGACTGTGGGGTAGGATGCATGAGAGAAGTGAGGCGCTACATCTGTGGCATCTTAGCTAGCTCGTCTGTATTGTGCGCCGCAGTACAGTTGTTGGCAGTTGTCGACCAGGATTAGAGGCAGGGAGGGAGGGTGCATGAGAGAAGGGATTCACACAAGGGGAGCTGTTGGTCAGGCTGCTTCTTGTTGTGCCATTAACTCTAAAATAGTTACTGAATCAAGTGTTTACTTGTGGAGGTAAACATAAATGTTTAACAACCCATTAAAATACACTCAAGAAATGGCATCTGCTGCTATATTGTACAGCACTTTGGTTGGCCTCTTTGCTGTTTTAAGTGCTCTATAAATAAATTGGTATGGTATGGTATATTAAAAAAATCTCTGACTTATGACCCCTAGACCCCACTCCCCTTATTACAGTACAAATGCTTCTGTTGCCAATGGCCACCACATTGTTGAGGCCAAGTGCCATTGTCAGCACATGGGGGCTATGCACCCCTAAAGGTAAGATTAATTGCCTCTGTCTTTGAGATATCAGTGGGTTTTACTACAAGTCAGAGTCAGAGAGTCTTTATTGTCATTTGCACCGCATGTGGTACATGTGATGAAAACGAGATTATGTACACGGGGTCCCAGTTACATCCAACAACAAATGCAAGAGAAAAACAGTAATAACATCTAGAATTAACTAAGAAAAAAAACATCAACTGGTAATACACTAGGCCCTGTACACACGTAGCATATAGTGGGAATAAACAGCAGCACGAACATGAGTTTGTATGAGCATGGTCACAGATTTCAGTTTTAAAATTAAAAGTATTTTCTTTAAACATCCATTATTGAGAATAATTTCATCCACACCCCTCCCCACCAAAAAAAGCCCTGCAAAGAAAGTCTTGTGTAGTCTTCATTGTCATAAATTTTATTCAGTCAAAAGCAATTTTTTTTTTACTTTTAATGTTTTAGTATTGTGTGAAGCATTTTGTTATTTATTATTGAAAAGTGTTAAACAAATTGTGTTTACTTTTACTTACAAAGAATATTTGGCTTTCCCATTTACAGGTGCAACAAGTTCAAAACCATGAAACTACCCCAATCATGCTCTACAAATGAGAAGAAAAAAAACGTTCTGAAGTTAGAATATTGAGTTTTCTCCACTTTAAGCTCTAAGAAATTAAAAGTTAATTTTACTTAGTCTTCTTATCTCAGCTGATTCCTTTAAACTTTGCTTTTTAAATGCTAATGAAAGGGAGAAGCTGATTGATTTTGAATTCAAGAATGTCACTACTGCCGACTGACCGTACAAACACAAAAAGCCTGAACTCGGACAGTTTTACTGAAATGGAGCCGCACTTCGCCATGCAAGCAGCTGAGTCATTCAGAACACGTTCTCTGAGTGCTAACAGATTGCGTGACTTCAGGTTATCGTTAAAAACCAAACCAGTTATAACTCCACCTTACAAAAGCTTTGGCACAAAATGTGAGCGACATGCTCTTCTTCAAGGAATGTTAATCCTTTAATTGATTTATACCTCATATTACTGCTCTTAAACTTTAGCTAAAACATTAAGTTCTACACAAAACCAATGAACTCACTCAACAAGTTTTCAGCACTTTATCCCATTTAAGACACGGTTTTGTCTTTTTTTGTTTGTTTAACCTCGATGTTCTCAGTTACCTTTATTTTAACTCCATATTAGTGTCACTCACCTGCATCACTTTATAGCTGTAATCCCAAAGATTTACATACTTGTATTGCTCAGCAATTATTATTCTTGTTTAATAAAATCTCTACAATATTCTTCTCTTTGTTTTGTTCAGTTCTCTTTATCTTTTAACATCTGATCATATTTTTAGATGATAAAAAGGCTTCACAAACATATAAGCATTCCTGTTTATTAGCAAAGCATATATAACTTTATATTTTTAATAAAGGATTGAATGAATCATCTGATTTTCCATTTGCAATAAAATAAAATAAACACAATTACAGGCATTACTTTAAACAATGCAGAGTAAGTCTGCGTTTTATTTCCAGCAAAAAACAAATCACACACTACATTACACTTTAGAAACAAGAATACTCGTTTTGGATGTACAGAAACTAAACTTCAGCTCAAAACTCAACTGTTCATATTCCTACTTCTACTAATATTAGCAGTAATAATAAAGTTATAAAAAAGGAAAGTGTTTTGATTCATTAAATAAAAAAACAACCTTTAGGCCAAGAACATTTTCCCCTCAACATGCTATAAAAACCATGCACGTGTAAAGCTTTCTAGTATGAAGACTTTCAAAATAATCTCCACATGCAGAACCATAAGTTGTAAAATATCAACCTTTTGTCCCTGAACTGACACTTGACATAAAATCCTATAAATCCTGTTATGTACCATTACATAACTTAGCTTTCTCTTGAACACAGAACTTGAAAATGTTTATTTTAAAACCATTTCTAAGTCATATTGTTGATAATTCAGACCATTTAAATAGGAGTTCTGGGAGAATTTAATAAACAATATCTTACCTGTTGTAGATACTGTGGCATTTAAACAGCCTTAGATTTTCTACCATCTTAAAAGACCCCCAGTACCCTTCCTTTTGGTGCTAGTCATCCACTGACTAGCTGGTAGCTGATTAATCATGTCAAATTAAACTCCATTCCTTCAAACAGAGGTTTTTAAAGATCCATCTACAGGTAAATTGTTATTTGTTCAACCGAACTCCACTTGGAAAGATCTGGACTATTCCTTTTAAAATAAAGCCTTCCCAGGCCACTTAGAGAAGAAAAACATACAAAGATGCCATTTCAGACAGACACATCCCCTTCAAACACATTTCTCTGGCATCAGTCAACAGTGAAAACCTTTTATATCTTTACCAACCAAATTCTGGGAAGAACACCAAAACAGCACCATTTTATAATATTCCTGAATTCTCTCCAACGTGACACTCACGTTGTCTCAACAGAAAACGATCTACAAAGGCGTATGTTAGAGGCAAGTCAAAGAAAGTCATTTTTTGCTTGATTATAAGGTTATTATATACCTTAAGGAACGTTTAATCTCCAGTGTTAGCATGCAAGACGGGTGGAGTAAGCATTGTGTGCTTCAAAACAAATATCCAACTTTTCTCTTTGGCAACTGAGGGTTCATGTCGCATTGTAGGTTCAGGGTTATGTTGCTTGGAAATGCAACTTCATACCAGAGGTGTGATTGTACCAAAGCTTACCGTTTTTTTTTTTTTTTGTCTGTCTCATTGGCGCACTATGGGAGGCAACTTTTCAGTAGTGTGTATGAGAGGTTTGCAGTAGTGTGTGTAAGGTTTTCAGTATAGTACTGTATGTGAGTTACATTTAATAGGTGTGTATGCAAGCTAATTCTGATTTATGTCTTACATGGCCTCCCATATCCCATAGTGCACAGAAGGCTATTTACAAGTAAAAGCTAAGTTTACTCTTTTTATTTTTTACCTGGGATTATGGAGTTATAGCATTTACTTATTTGTTTTTTGCATCTATAAAGGCTTGAAACTTCTTAAAATTTGTGCCTACTCAGATATTTTTTGCAATTAGTCTCTTTCACAAATGACTTGAGATGTGAAACTCCCAGTTTGGCACACTTTCAGTCAGATACTAAACCTGCCTGGTTGGAGCATCAGCATTTCAGGTTGTCCTCAGGCTCTGACCTAACCACATTAACTTTTAGGCCGTCAGTAGTTAAGGGTTAGCGCTAAGAAAAAAAAAACGATCTGAACATGTCCTGAAAGTCCTTCAAGGCAGCATCTCCCACTGTCAGAGAAAAGAGTCAGCACAGGCGAACGAAACGTGGAAAAACAGCTAGAATGGTCATCAGACATCCATATAACGTGGTCCCTGAAAGGCTGCCAGTCATACAGGTTTCTGCAGCCTCATCCGGAGAACTGCAACACCCATCATGCCTTGCTGTGGGAAACAGTACACCAGAACAGTTTGTAACAACACATTAACAGTATTTCAGCTATAGGTTTGCAAATATGTCCCTCCCCACCCCAGAGTTTTTACATCACAACAGAACAGATGTATTAACGTGTTGTGCTTCGAAACAAACCCACAAATCTCCCTCACATTATAAGTGGCGATGTAGTAAAAAGAAGGAAGTTAACAAACGAGAGGCCGAGAAACCACATTTCACTTACACAAACAAAAAATGGCGACAAACAATTTTTAAAAAGACGTAACAGCAAAACAGCCGAATATATATATATATATATATATTTTAAAAAATGTACAAAGCACTGTGTTTTTAGTGCTGCTGCAAATTTTACAACCATGTAACACCACCCTTTTTCTAGGATTTGCCTGTGTTTTAGTCTGTATGGCTGATTTTTACTATGGGTTTGTTTTTAAAACTTTGAACGTTGCTCTAAAATGGAGAACTAGGTGGTAGTATTAAGATTAAAGCACATTCTGGCACATTCCAGGGCTTAACATTGCCTTGTTGCTGTTTTAATGATATTGTGTTTTTGTGTCAGCAGTCACATATATAATTATTATTATTGTGCATCCTGTGTGAATTCATGAGTTTCATGATGTATGTTTGCAGGTTGAGGAGTGGAGAAGGTAGATGGAGCTGAAATGACGTTTTATACGATCTGTTGATGATAAAAACCACTACAAGCCGTTCCTGCTCGTAGTGCTGAGTTTTCTCATTCCTTTTATTCTGCAGAGCAACTGGTTGACGAAGTCCTGGAGGAGGAGAAGGAGGTACAAGTTAGAAACTCAGACATGGATTTTAAGGAAGTGCTCAAAGATTATTGAGCGCTTGCAGTAAGAAAAACATCCTAATTTACAACCTTCCATTCGTTTCAGTCTGAATTTAGCAGATTAAAAAATTATTACAGATTCTCCATGTTTGAATGATTTTGGCGTTACAAGCCTGGCAGTGAAGACGTGAACAAGTTTGTTTTGATTGGCTTGTTACTGAAAGATAACTGGAAATTTGCACGTTGGGAATAATAAAATAATCCTTAAAAAATAGGAGTTATATTTGAAGGAGCAATTTACAACATCTGGAATAGCTAAAGTTAGATTGGAAACTCACTAAAGAAGTTCAAAAGCAAGCAAAGCTTTTTCTAAAAAAAAAAACAAATTTAGGAAGTAATTGCAGCTTCAATCTACAGTATTATAGATGACAATAATAAAACAGAATGAAAATCTTATGTTTCTTTTTGTCTCCTTATGTTGAGGTAAGCACAGATTAGCTTTAAGTAGAACATGTTTAGTGGAGCTGTAAAATTTGGAAACTTAAGGGAGTTGCAATTGGTGGTGACTAGTTAGAATACAGTATGACATTTGCCAAGACTCTTAAAAAAAATTATCATAGTTGTTGCTGGCATTTTCAGATGTGTCCCAATTTAGTTTTCTGTAAATTCTTCAGCACTATTGCATAAGACCTTTCCTATGACAGGAAATGGAAAAAATTTAAACCCAGATCTAAAACTCCACATATTTATTTGAAAAAATAAATAATTTAAAAAAAATTGGTTTTAAAAGCTGTAACCCAGTAGATTAAATTAAACATGGAAGCAGCCACCAAGGGGACTACAATGTGGCGGGTAGGTTGGCAACAAAATAATGTTTTTGGCCTAAAATTGATCAAAAGTCCATGCTCAGTGATCCAGGTAAATAATCCAAAAATGTTCAGTCAGGTCATCTGGGCAGTTTCTTCTCAGTCCCAAAAATAGCACTCTCGCTTAGTGGATCAACCAGTTTGCTGGTGATAAAATGGTTTCTGGAGTCCGCCCTCTCCCCCGTCAACTCCTCTGAGGCAGCCATAATCAAAGTGGTTCAAAACATCTACGCATGACATCTTATCACCAGCTAACTGGTTGGTCCATGTGAGTGTGCTGCTTGTGGGACTGAGTTTGTTGTGGCTCCTCTGAGAGAAAGTCTTTTGGTTGAAGGGTGAAACATCTCAACAGAAAAAGAAACCGTCCAGAGTCTGACTGAACTTTGTTGGGGCCTAAAAATTTAGTTTTTTAAGCCTTGGACATGGAAACAAGTAAGGATGTTCAAAAAAACTGGCACCAGAAAAGCAGCTGCACTGCTCTTTGGTCATTTGGTTGCAAACATTCAGAGTTCAGCGAGATCGCAACAGAAAAACGGACTGTTTTCTTGAGGGTTTGAATCACCAACTAGTCTCCAACAGTCACAGAGATCCTCCCTGTAGGACGCTACACATAAAAATGGCTCCATACTGCAGCACTGTGAAATGAGCTTTCTGTGCCAAATAACTGTGGAACAAAATAAGAGTACAGTACAGTATAACTAGCTGAAAAAGGGAGTAAATGACCAACACGCTCGGGTTGTGAGATCATCTTTTAACACGCAGCAGACAAACTGAATTATGAAGGAAAGAAGGGAATTGATGAGGTTGTTTTAGGACGACTGATAGACTGAGATGGAAACTTCACTGGAATATAAACGGCCTCATTATCTGTGGTATGACACTGCTCACGATCTAATTACTGCCCACCTCCCCTTCTTCTGCTCCTCTGATGTACCTGCTATCCATCATTCACCCAGCAGTATGTCTTTGCTGTACCTTTCCGACGATGCTGTGGTGGTATGTGAAGGTGGGCAGGTCAGTGATGGGATGGTGGAGCTGGTGGAGAGGAGGTGGAGGAGGAGCAGCAGGCTGTGAACATGAGCAGATACAAATTGATTAACAGATGAAGTTACTGTGTGTAACATGACACAACTCAGAAAAATAAAAAACATTTCATTACTGTACCTGGAGGGAGGGAGCGGGGAGGCGTCTTTTACTGGGGAGAGGGTGAGCTGTCCATGGACTCCTCCTGGCTTGCTGCAGGAGGACAAGTGCCACAGCAGCATCTCCATCAGCTCTGGCTCATCCTAAAAAGAATGAAAGAGATTATCAGAATCAAATGCTTTATAACAGTTTGACTTTATTATTTAATGTCCTTTTCTAATACTGTAGTTTTATTTCAGTAAATCCATTCAAACTGTAGTTTTATTTCAGTAAATCCATTCAAACAGTGAAACTTGTATATTATATTAATTCATTACACACGGACTGATATATTTCAAATGTTTATTTCTTTTAATGTTGATGGTTATAACTGATAACTAATGAAAACCCTAAATTCAGTATCTCAGAAAATTGGGATATTACTTAGACCACTGGGAAAAAAATAGGATTTTTAGAAATGTTGGCCTTGTCAAAAAATATATCCCTCCTATATCAAAGGATTAGACAGGTAAGGGTGATATCAAATTTTCTACATAATGACACATGTCCACTGTGCTATTGTGCTGTAATATACAGTATTTTCTGGTGTATAGGTCGCACCTGTGTATAGGTCGCATTGTCCAATTATCACCAATAGATTGGAAAAATCCCTAGATAGGTTGCACCGGTGTATAGTGTTATGTATCCTGAGGAAGCTGCCCATGCTGACACTACAGTTTTTTGTGTATGTTGACTGCAGTCTTGTTTTTGTTGGTTAATCAGTCTGATTATGATCAGGCTTGTGTGTTCAGTCAGGAGCACCTAA
>JBBPBX010071333.1:0-14158 GCA_038048925.1 Garcialebias charrua | reverse complement strand
ATCCAAACAAGCTGCCCACGTTACCTGTTGTTAGCCCCCACCAGATTAGGCCTGCTCTCGTTAGCGCTCGTTATCACATCCAAAAAAGGCTGTCGGAGCTGCTTCTCCACGTTAGCTGGTGTCCATCCGACATCTTAGGCGAGCTCCCGACCGCCGGCCGTCGATTCGGCTTGGTTCTGGTCGGGGTCCGCTTAGCATTTAGCCTAGCCTTAGCTTAGCCCATGAGCTAATGTTGTCGCGCGACGCTTTGGGAGTGATCGCTGAACGATCTGCTGTTGCTGCTCCAGTCCAGACACATCCACAAAGTTCACCGAGTGTTTCCAGCTATTTTATCCATATGAGGCAACCTCTGATCGGACGCATGGTCCTCAAAAGCCAGTAGCTCCCGGCCAGTCTCTTTGCCGGCATGTCTACAGTAATCCCCGCCTGCTTAGCTCCGCTCGTTGCATGGTCAGGCGGCCGCAATCCGCTCGTTTTAGGTCTGCTGGAAGCGCGTTGGGAGCGATCGCTAATACGCTAAAATTTGAAATAAAACATAAAAATAACAATTATACTTTATTTATAAAGCCATTTAAAACAACCACAGCTGCAACAAAGTGCTGTACACATGAAATTAAGAACATTTAAACACACAAAAAATATAATAATGTTTTTTTTTTCATATTTTTATTAAATATGATAACCTCATAAAGTCGGATCCTCGTAAGTCCAGACACACGTAAATCGGGGACTACCTGTATTGCTGAACAATCATATTTATGTTAGTTAATATTAAGGAATTACAATGAATAATTGTGATAATTTGTGACTTCCGGTTATGACATCACAGTGAACAGACGCTTGTGCGGGTGGCTCGCTGCTGAATCCTTTAAATTAATCCGTAAGCTGGGCCAAAAGTCATAACTTTGCTTGTTTTGTTAATGCAAAAACGTTTACTTGGACTCATGCCACCGAAAAGTGCCAAATCTGGCCAAGTGTCAGCTAAAACGGTTCCACATGAGAGCGAGGCTGACGAAGCCGGGGCCGGTGAGACCAGGACCGGCGTGGGTGTGGCAATGCAGAGCCACATGGAGAAGGAGCAGGAGCCTCCGACAAATCGAGATATTCTTGAAGCAATCAGCTCACTGAAAGAAGATATGAATAAAAAATCTACGGACCTGATGCGAGCGATTAAGGATATCAAGGGGGATATAGAGTTGCTCTCTGAAAGAATTGGAGGAGCAGAAGTTCGTATTTCACAAACAGAGGATGACGTTACTGCCCTTCAAAATAAAGTTAAGTCTCTGGAGAAAACAGTGGAAGTGCTAAGTGACAGAGCTGCGGAGCAGGGGGACAGAGCCAGGCGCTCCAATTTGAGATTGATTGGGTTACCTGAGAGAGCCGAGGGATCGGATCTGTGTGGTTTTCTGGAGAAATGGTTGCCGGAGGCTCTGGGAGAAAGCTTCACCGTGTCCAGTTTTGTGGAGAGAGCCCACAGGATCGGGCCTCCTAACAGATCTGCAGTCCCAAGGGTGGTCATAATTAAGTTTTTGAACTATTGCGACCGGGAAAAAAAACCTGAAATCCATCAGAAAAATGAAGGAGCTGCATTATGAGGGACGCCGGATTTCCTTTTACCCGGACCTCTCGACCGAGACGCGCAAGCTGTAGCGGCGCTTTGATGAAGTGAAAACCCGACTCTGTGCCCTCAAAATTTGGTACAGCATTCTGTATCCAGCCCATCTGATTATTACGCATGGTGACAAGCGCAGGATCTTCAAATCCGTGGAGGAAGCGGAAAAATATATTGATGGAATGAACTCATAGACTTCGGGACATCTTTATTGGTCGCTTTTTTTCTTTTTTCGTCTTTGCTGTGGAGCGACGGTGGACTTTTGTCAACGAGGAGCACAAATTGGCCTATCAATGGACATTATAGTAAGTTAAAATTATTTTACTGCCAAAATTTGTAGGCATGAAACCTAAAAAGTATTTGAGTTTTACAAAATGTTTTTTTTTTCTATATGAGGTAGTATAAACATTGCTGCTAATAGTTTTTCATTACACCTCTAGATATCTATTAAAAATAATTTTTCTGCCAAGATTTATAGGCATGAAACCTAAAAAGTAAAGTTTTACAAAATGTTTTATTTCTGTATGAGGTAGCGTAAACATTGCTGCTAATAGTTTTTCATTACACCTTTAGATATCTGTTAAATATTATTTTACTGCCAAAATTTGTAGGCATGAAACCTACAAAGTATTTCATTTTTTTTTCTCCAAAATGTTTTATTTCTATATGAGGTAGCATAAACATTGCTGCTAATAGTTTTTCATTACACCTTTAGATATCTGTTAAATATTATTTTACTGCCAAAATTTGTAGGCATGAAACCTACAAAGTATTTCTTTTTTTTTCTCCAAAATGTTTTATTTCTATATGAGGTAGCATAAACATTGCTGCTAAGTTTTTCATTACACCTCTAGATATCTGTTAAATATTATTTTACTGCCAAAATTTGTAGGCATGAAACCTAAAACGTATTTGAGTTTTTCAAAATGTTTTATTTATGTATGAGGTAGCATTAACTCTTGTATTTTGGCCAGAAGCTTACTTTTTTCACCTATTAGCCCACCTACACATGACCGTTCTTGGATGTACAGACTTTCACGTTACCCACTTGATGGATACAACATTTACATAACCCAAGTTCAAGGTTTAAAAGGGGTTAACACATTTCGTTTGTGGAAATGTCTTTTTTTTTTGGGATGTTGGGATCACTCTGGACAATTTAACATTGTTGATTTTACATGACCTGAATGTGAGAATGAGAAGGCGTCAATTTCTGTTTTTTTGTGTATATTTTCAACTATGTGATTTATGTCTGATTGTTCTACGGTAAACATATCTAGTTGGAATGTCAGAGGTCTAAACAAAATGGTCAAACTCAAACAGGTACTGGGCAGAATAAAACAAATGAAGACTACAATATGTTTCTTGCAAGAGACACATTTGGTGGAAAAGGATGTGAACAAAATTAGATCTAGATGGCCTGGTCAGGTATTCTCTTCTAGTTTTACAACCCATGCTAGGGGAGTTATAATACTGATTCATAAATCAGTCCCATTTCAACTAAGGGATAAATACTCTGACCCATCAGGGAGATTTATTATACTCAGTGGCATAATAATATCTACACTGGTCAATTTGGTATGTTTATATGCCCCTAATGAGGACGATCCTGTTTTTTTACCAAGACTTTTTTTTAACTACTTCAGGCTATAATGGTATGTTTATAATCGGGGGAGATTTCAATTGTGCCTTAAGTCCTACATTAGACCGTTCAAAAAATTCAGCCACATCCCATCAACAATCCAGGAAAACTATTGAGAAATATATAAAGGATCTTAACCTAGTGGAGATTTGGAGACAACTTTATCCAAATAAAACAGAGTACTCTTGCTTTTCAAGTACCTTTAAGACTTATTCGCGAATAGACTTTTTTCTGATCTCCTCCGGCCTGCTATCTATGGTCCAAAACTGTTGGTATGAAGCTATTTTACTTTCTGACCACGCTCCAATTAATTTATCAATAAAATTACCTAATTATTGCCGTCCCTCGATTCAATTTCGATTTCAGACTAAATGGCTTGAATCGGAGGAGTTTGAGGGTTTTCTTAAATAGAGAATAACTGAATACTTTAACTTTAATACAAACCAAACTAGTGTATCAATAAAATGGGAAGCATTCAAAGCCTATATAAGGGGGGAAATTATGAGTTACACTGGGTATAAATCAAAAATACATTTAAACAAATTAAAAAACATTGAAAAACAAATCAAAGAATTGCAAGAGCAAATGTATCATGGCAGCGACGCTGATAAGGACAAGAGACTTATGTTATTAAAATCAGAGTATGTTGAGCCCACTACCAATAAAATAGCAAATAATTTACTATGGTTAAAACAATCATATTATGATACAGGGTGAAAAAGCAGGAAAACTCTTAGCTTGGAGACTTAAAAAATTATAGACAAACAGGGCCATTAACTCAATCATACTGGATGACGGTGAGAATCTGGTAGATCCAAAAGACATAAATGAGGCTTTTACAAAGTATTATGAAAATCTGTATAAATCCCAATACCCAGATAACCCAAATAAACAGAAGCAGTTCCTGGACCAGCTCTTATTTCCAACTTTATCAGAGGATAGTAAGAATAATCTGGATGAAAAACTGAGTATTCAAGAACTTAAAATAACTCTTAGCCAAATGAATAAAGCCCCTGGCCCTGATGGCCTACCAATTCAGCTTTACAAGAAATTTTCAGACAAATTACTGCCACATTTACTTGAAGCATTCAATGAGTCATGAAAAAGGCATTCTGCCCCCATCATTACGATTGGCAACCATTTCTCTTATGTTAAGCCAGGTAAATCTCCAACGGACATGGGCTCATATAGACCCATTTCCCTAATGTCATGTGACACAAAAATTCTGTGCAAAGTCTTGGCTCGAAGGATTGAAACACATATCCCTAATCTAATCTCAAATGATCAAAATGGATTCGTTATTGGCCGCCAAGCCTTCCACAACACTCGTCGATTACTTAATATACTATATGAAAAACAGTTCGCTATGGACCATGCTTTTCTGTCATTAGATGCAGAAAAAGCTTTTGATAGGATTGAATGGGATTACCTCTTTGATATTCTTAAGAGATTTGGCCTGGGAGAAAAATACTTAAAGTGGATTAAATTATTGTATACGGAACCAATAGCTAAAGTGGTAACTAACAGTCAGTTATCAAGGAGTATAAATCTCTGCAGATCGACACGACAGGGATGCCCATTGTCCCCCCTTCTTTTCTTGTTTGCCATTGAACCACTAGCTATGACAATACGTGAGTCCCCTGAAATCACTGGGATTCAAATAGGAGAGGTAGAGCATCGAATATCCCTTTTTGCAGATGACATTGTTTTGCTTATAACTAACCTAGAGAAGTCGACTCAGGAAATGAATACAATTCTGAGAGAATTCGGGGAGTTCTCAGGATATAAGGTTAATTTAAAAAAAAGCTCTTTTATTATTGCCGAATAGAAATAACCCTCCAATACAAACACAGTTCACATGTACATATGAAGGATTCACATACTTAGGAATTCAGATTGTGACAAATATAGAGAAAATAGTTTATATTAATTATGATCCTTTAGTGCAAAAAATATCAGGATCTCTAGAAAAATGGGGAGAGATGCCAATTTCAATGATAGGCCAAATTAATATTATTAAAATGTCTATTCTCCCAAAATTTTTACACCTTTTCCAGTCTATTCCTTTATATGTTCCAGCTTCCTTTTTCTCCTCTTTGGATAAAACTTTAACTAGATTTATATGGAATAATACCTCAAACCATTGCATCGACCTCTTTGCTCTACCACTGTCTGAAAAACAAAAAGTCACAAATCTGGGAGTGATAATGGATCCTTCCCTGAAACTCAACAGTCATGTAAACATGATGGTCAAATCCTGTTTTTTCCAGCTGAGGCGTCTGTCTAAGCTGAAGCCCATATTATCCAAAAACAACCTGGAGACAGTGATTCACGCATTCATTACATCTAGGCTTGATTACTGCAATTCACTTCTGTTTGGCGTCAGTCAAGCCACCATTGCACGATTACAACTGGTTCAGAACGCAGCTGCCCGATTTTTAACCAGCACACGCAAAAGAGAGCACATTACACCAGTCTTGGCCTCCCTTCACTGGCTACCGGTTCATCTTCGAATCCAATTCAAAATTCTCATGTATGTCTACAAATCGCTGAACAGTCTCGCCCCCGCCTATCTCTCGGATCTGATACACCCATATGTCCCTCCACGTGCTTTGAGGTCAGAGGATCAGGTAGTCTTAATTAGTTCCAGAAACTCGCCTTAAGCGCAGGGCTGAATATTAAACTCTATTACTGGGCTGCCCAGCTTTGTGCTGCTACTGGCTACTTTTCTATTAATAGCACACCATCTTGGGTACAAATAGAGAACAACTCATTACCATTACCTCTAAAATCCTACCTTTACTCAGCTGAACCTAAACAATTATTAAAAAACACAAAAAACCCCTTTCTTAAGAATACAATATCAGTTTGGCATCATTCTCATAAATTTTTAAATGAGGTGTCCAAGATCTCATGCTTGTCATCGATTTGGAGAAATGATAGATTCAAACCAGGAAGAGCAGACAGGATTTAAATTATGGATGGATAAAGGCAGAAATACAATAGGAGACCTTTATCATGAGGGAGTTTTAATGTCTTTTGAACAATTGGCAAGTAAATACAGTTTGCCACAAAAGCACTTTTTAAGTATTTACAGATTAGAAATTTTGTTAATACCTTACGGATATCTACAGCTGAACCTCCACTCTCTACCATAGAGAATAGAGCCATCTACCACAATCAGAGTAGAGGCTTACTCTCCAAATTCTATAATATTCTACTTTTATCTTTGAAAGATAGTAGTCTCTCCTATTTGCAAGCATGGAGAACTGATCTACAAGCAGAAATTTCTGAGGATGAATGGAATAACTCGTGCCTATTGGCACAAACACAAACTATCAATACAAGGTTTAGATTATTACAATATAAATGGTTATTTAGAACATATATCACTCCTGTGAAACTGAACCATTTAAATCTGAATACCCCTGATACTTGTGTTAAATGCAATACAGATAGAGGCACTCTTTTCCATTGTATGTGGCAATGTACAGAACTTCAAATTTTTTGGAAAGAGGTCACTGGGCTCATTTCTAGCTTGATCAATCAAGCTAGAAATGGTACATCTTGTACCATTGGTACAAGATGTACCAATGGACAGTAGACTCTGCTTGCTAAATATTTTTCCAGATGACTTTAAAGGTATTGTGACATGATTTTGTAAATTTGAATATTTGTCAGAACATATATATCTTATATCATTAAGCTCTGGTCGTTTTTGCATAATAAATTATAAATATATTAAATTTTTATTCCAAGTTATGGTAGTTTTTTTCTCTGGGATACGCCCCTAAAAATCTGCGCATTTCCGCAAAACATCATCTTGACGTGACAACGGGAAGGCACGCTCCAACGTGCATTTAAATAATAATGGCGGAGCATGTCCTATCGCGTCTGAGATATCATTTTGAGACAGTAAATCTTCCAAAACTCTCATTAATAAACCCTCCCTGAATAAAAAAATTACAGATGTTACCTGATGGCGCAGACATAATTTAAAAATGCATACATAGCAACGTGTTTGCTCCGGGCTCTCGGCTAATATTTTTAGAAGCTATCTTGGCTAACAAGAGTCCCTGACACCGGTCACGTCTGAGATATATCATTTTAAGACAGTAAATCATCCAAAACTCTCATTAATATCCCTCCCCGAATAAAAAGAATTACCTGATCGGCAGACATAATTTAAAAATACATCATTAGCAACGTGTTTGCTCCGGGCACTCGGCTAATGTTTGTTAGCTGCTATGTCGGCTTATTACCGGTTGCGTCCGCGATATATCATTTTAAGACAGTAAATCATCCAAAACTCTCATTAATATCCCTCCCCGAATAAAAAGAATTACCTGATCGCGCAGACATAATTTAAAAATACATCATTAGCAACGTGTTTGCTCCGGGCACTCGGCTAATGTTTGTTAGCTGCTATGTCGGCTTATTACCGGTTGCGTCAGCGATATATCATTTTAAGACAGTAAATCATCCAAAACTCTCATTAATATCCCTCCCCGAATAGAAAGAAACGAGAGATGTTACCTGATGGCGCAGACATAATTTAAAAATACATCATTAGCAACGTGTTTGCTCCGGGCACTCGGCTAATGTTTGTTAGCTGCTATGTCGGCTTATTACCGGTTGCGTCAGCGATATATCATTTTAAGACAGTAAATCATCCAAAACTCTCATTAATATCCCTCCCCGAATAGAAGGAAACTACAGATGTTACCTGATGGTGCAGACATAATTTAAAAATACATCATTAGCAACGTGGCCTGTGTTAGCTATCTGATTCGGCTAGCTTGTTAGCAGCGAACAAACATAATCTGCCGTGATAATTGGCTTTATACACTCAAAGTGTATAAAGTAAAACAACATGAACTCACGTAAAATAAATAGTTTATAATCTAAAACACTACACACCTCCGATTATGTTTACACAAAGACTTACTCATCTCCTGGACAGTCTTCCGATGGTCCCTGCGTTGTTTCGACATGGTAGCTCCTGTGGGACTTTCTTCTGTAGATTTTCTTTTAAAAATAGTAGGAATAGCATCCGGTTTTAAAAGTCTTCTGAATCTTAATGGTAATCCTAAAGATTCTTTTATACCAGGTGCTGAAAACAATCGGCAGTGAAATGGTCGCTGCAGACATAGGACTCCTGGAACCCACCGGTCTTTGTCTGGTCCATTCTTGACAAAGTTTGTCATCTTTTGGAAATTTGTGAAGGCTCACTTGTTCACTGCTGATATTAGAACACACAAATGCACTACAACGTGACGGCATTTTTCAAGTTACACAAATAAAAGGCGATCCTTCAGGAAATGAATCTGTATGGCAAGCAGTTAACACACCTAATAAACGGGCAAGGCTCTGCCTTCTGCCCGTTGTGACGTTGATGACTGGTGACGACGACTGGTGATGACGTATTGCGGAAATGCGCGGAATTTCAGGGGCGTATCCCAGCAAATACCAGAGAAAAATTTAGCATAATTTCGAATAAAATTTTAATATGTTTATAATTTATTATGCAAAAACGACCAGAGCTCAATGATATAAGATATATATGTTCTGACAAATATTCAAATTTACAAAATCATGTCACAATACCTTTAAGGGTTCCTCAAAGATGAAACAAGTGACTTTTTGCCTTTTACAATCTAAACATCTGATTGCACTGAAGTGGAAGAACATAGAAAGACCAAAGATAAATGAGTGGATTAAAGCACTGAGCAACAACCTGGCAATGGAAAAACTGACGTATATAGTGAAAGGAAAGCTTGAAGACTTTAAAGATATGTGGTCACCCTTTCTATATTTTGTCAAAAATAACATGAAAACTTAAATTTCTTTTCTTTATTTGTTTGATGTGACAGAGTGAGCTCTAGGTGTTCGGGGTGGGGGAAGGGTTATGAGATGTTTATGTTCTCTGTTTGTTTAAAAAAATCTCTTTTTGTTTCTTTTTTATTTTTATTTTTTGTATGTATGTGTATGTGTGTGTCTTTGTTGATTGTTTATATAATTAGAAAAGTTCAATAAGAATATTTTTGAAAAAAAAAATTGTGATATGTTTTGTGGTTTGTTGTATTATGTATTGTTTCAATTGATTGTTTTGAATTGATTTTGTTAAAAAAGGGCAGAAATGATAAGAATTTATTCTTCTTCTGCTGCCTTTCATTTTATAGGTATTTTATTTTCTTAGTTTTTTTTTGAATATGTATTGTTTTAATTGAAATGAAATGAATGAAATAAACTGACAAACAAACAATCGGGGTGAGGGCTATTGGCTGATAGTCATTCAGACCAGACACTGTAGAGCTCTTTGGGACTGGGATGATGGTGGCGGTCTTCAGGCAGATGGGAACTGAAAGTTATGCACCATAACTCATGTTCCCTGAAGGAAGGGAACGAGGTGCAACTTACTTGCTATGGGAATTGCATCCCCGCGCGATTACCTGAAGGAATACAATCATGCCTTTTATGGCAGGGGGCGTCACCCCCTTTCAGGTACTTAAGCGACTGACGCCCCTCCATCTTTCTCAGAAATTGCACTTCACCGAGCTTTCAGCATTGAAAAGGGCCAGCTATGTTGCACCTCGTTCCCTTCCTTCAGGGAACATGAGTTATGGTGCATAACTTTCAGTTCCCTTTCAGTTCGGTTTCTCGGTGCAACATACTTCCTATGGGAACATAATTCATTCACGCTCTTGAAATGCTCAGCAAAATGCATGTGAGAACCTCCATCCTAAGGGACGGGCATCTCTTAGCTGCTTACTACAAGGGATCCAGAGAGCAGATGCCAAGAGGAAAAAAGCCAAATGTGAGAGACATCCATATGATATCTCACATGACCATTTATATATATAACACTAACCAGAAACAGCCCAAGCGTGCTCCAGTAGCGTGAATATTCATCGACTCCTGTTTCCCATTGAGCAGGAGGAGCAATGTTTCTCTCTTTGTTTGTTTTTTTACGGCCCGACTGACAAGTGGAGCCCATCCTGATGTTGGAGATCAGTCAAGGAGAGGGGAAACCTTTCCATTATACATCTCCCAGTAAAAAAACATATACATCAAGGGATACCCTTGGGAATGTTATTGCTACTTGTGTCGGGACAAAGCAACCAAAGCCTTAGGCTTTCAGCCAGTACCTTTCAGAGGCCAGGCTGAGAGTTGCCACAACCTTGGACGTGGGTGTAGAAGTTGTCCACGTGCCTGAGTCAGTAGGTCCCTATGAGGAGGCAATTGCCATGGTGTCCTTGACAACATTGAGATCAACTCCGGGAACCAAGGTTTCTGTGGCCATCTGGGAGCTAGGATCAAGGAGAGGGCTCCCTGTCTTACCCGTTCCAATGTCGCCCCGATCAGAGGGACAGGTGGAAAGGCGTAGTAGAGCACCCCTGCTGGCCAATCGTGCCAGAGCATCTATCCCCAATGGAGCATCCGTCCCCTTCAGGGAGAAATAGTGGTCACAGTGTGAGCTAGCTTTGCAAGCAAATAGGTCCACAGAGGCTCTGCCGAAATGTGACCATACCTGTTCCACGATCCGTGGGTTCAGGCTCCATTCCAATGCCAAAAGAGGCCCTCTTGAAAGGGCATCTGCTCCATAATTCAGATCACCAGGGACATGAGTCGCCCTAAGTGACAGAATTCTTGGAGCACACCACGTGAGCATCCTCCGTGTCAGATCGAGGAGGACCCAGGATCTCGTCCCTCCCTCTCTGTTGATGAAAGATACCGTAGTCCTGTTATCTGATTTTACCAGGATATGGTACCAGGCAACCAGACCTTTATTGAATAAGTATTTTAATGACATGAATACGTCCAGCAATTCCAGGAAGTTAATATGTAATTTGGCTTCCTGCTCGTTCCAAAGGTTGCGGGCATTCTGGTTTCTGCAGATCACTCCCCATCCTGTTTTTGAGGCGTCCGTTGTGATGACTACAGGGGACGACACCCTTCCCAGTGAGACCCCTTCCATGAAAACGGACAGATCTCTCCAAGGTTCCAGTGCCTTTAGACACTCTGGGTCTATCTTAACCTTTTCTGCTTGTTTAGGCAGAGCGGGTTGTATTTGTTGGTTAAACCATACCTGTATCGCCCGCATTTTCAATAATGCACGTGGCACACAAGGAATGGCTGCCTCCAAGAGGCCCAACAGGCGTTGGCACGTTTTCACAGGGACCCGTTGGTCCAGCTTAATTTTTCCCAGGCAATGGCGAATGGAGGAAACTCTTTCCTTCGAGACAGTGGACAGTGTCAATCTGTGCACACAGAAATATGGTAACCCGTGACGGAGTCAGATCGCTTTTCTGTAGGTTTATGACAAAACCGAGAGACTCCAGGTGAGAGATCACCTTAAGGGAGTGTGACAGCGCCTGCCTTCTGCTTCCAGACAGAATTAGCAGGTTGTCCAGGTAATTCAAGACCCTGAGTCCTTGATTCCTAAGAGGGGTCAGGGCTGCATCCAGACATTTAGTAAATGTAAGCGGAGCAGTCTTTAAACCGAAGGGTAAGGCTTTGAATTCATAAGCGTTTCCTTCGAATGCAAAACGGAGAAACTTTCTGTGTCTCCTCCATACGCCTATATGGAAATAGGCAACTTTCAAATCCAATGTACATGCATAGTCTCCTGGTCTCACAGACTGGAGAACTTGCCGCATTGTAAGTATCCTGAACTTGAAAGTTTTAATTATTTTATTGAGAGTCCAGAGATCCAGAATCGGTCTCAATGAACTGTCCTTTTTGGGCACCAGGAAGTACTTGCTGTAGTGTCCGGAGCGTAGTTTGCTTCCTGAGACCAAACTAATCACTCCCTTTCTCAGAATCGTTGAAACTTCCTCCCTCAGCACGTGCGCACGTGTAAGGTTGATCTTAGATTGCAACACCCCTGAGAAACGGGGCGGTCTCTTTGAGAACTACAACTTGAGCCGGTGACGTATTGTTGTCATGACCCAATCATTTGGTAGACACGCCTCCCAAGCTTGCGCATGCGCGCTGAGCCTGGATGGCATGTTGAATTGTTGCTTCTCGTGTTTCAGGTCTAAGGGGGTAGCCTTTGACCCCTCTCGGGCCTTTTCGAGCAGGCTACTCGACCCAACAGAAGATATTGCGAGTCTAGGCCATCTCCGACGAATCTCGTGTATCCTGCTGTGGTTCATAGTTCGACCGTGAGGTCTGGGTTTTATAAAAATGGGACTCGAGTCAAGAACCAGGGCAGTCTGTGCTTTGGTACTTTTATTTTTGTACATGTCTGAAACAGTGTCTGTTTTGTTTACATATACAGTAGGCGAGTCATGTTTGGTGCGTGTACACATGTTACCAGCTCCTCGTGGTTTTCTATGAGCAGAGACTGGGATCAGAAAGGTAGGTTCCCGTACCTCGTGGGCGGGCGAACCTGTAAAATTATCAGTTCGTCCTGGTTTATCAGGTCCGGAACTGGTTTCCGTAGGAAGAGGTCGAAGTAGCACTCGGACGGTACTACAAAGCCTTACAGTCCCCAGCGGGTCTCTTTCGTGGGAAACCACGTGTGTTTTCCATTGGCGGGGCAAATTTTTTCATTGGCAAACCCTCGCAGATGGCATCCGCTTGTTTGCGTCTTTGTTCCAGCCTTGTCTGGACACGTTCCAGGGCTCTCCCGAAGAGTTCCGTCGACTCGATCGGGTACTGTAGGAAGGTGGACCTCTGGTTTTCTGGGAGGTCCGACAGTGTTAGCCAAAGATGGCGCTGGGCGACAACTATTTCTGCCATTGCTTTGCCCTGGGAAATAGCTACTGTCCCCATCATGCTGAGCACGAGGTCAAAGGCACGGCGGGCCTCCTCTATGGCCTCGGTTGTGGCTTGCTCGTCTTTTGTTACCTGGATATCCTGTAGTTTTTCCACCAGGTAGGCCTGTACCATGCTCGACGTATTCATTGCGCGAGCCGCAAGGCCTTGGGCCTTGTAGCACTTCTCGAGTTGTTTCTCCGAAGCGCGACAGGCTTTGTTGGGTAGCGTTGGTATCATCCCCGTGGCTGTGGGGGCCAGGTGAGCCGCCAGAGACTCCTCTATCGGGGGTGCGTTGGCAAGACCCAGAGCCTCCATTCCCGCGACATCCAAGAGTCGGGACAATGGCAGCATGATGGGAACCCTGGGTTCCACCCAGGAGCCTGAAAAAGTGGACCTGGAGTTCCGTTAGAAAGTCCGGAAAAATTGGCATTTTCTGCAACGTTGTTGGTTATTTCGTATAGAAATAGTTTCCCGCCAGCCTCGTAGCCTGTTGGCGAGGCGTGGGGTCCGGCCACGTGACCTGCAGGGCATCAGCGGCCCTATGGCATAGGTCGAACAGGGCAGGTACCGACAAGTCCGGTTCCGGAAGGTTCTGTGCCAGGTTCTGGGAGGAATGAACAGTTTCTCCCTTGTCACCATATTTGTCGTCTATGTCGGACACTTCTGGCGTCGAGTCTTCGACAGCAAGTGAGGAGTCCGATGCGTTGTCCTCCCCGACCCGGCCATTGCACTCCAGGTCCACTTTTTCAGGCTCCGGGTCTGGAGCAGGCAGGTTAGTGCGACGTGCGACCTTCATCGCTGCGGTCCTCGCCATAGACTTGGCCAACGTGTCTGCGTGGCGTTTCCTCACTGTGGCCGTCATTCGACGACAGTGGGGGCAGGAGTCGGGTGATTCCAGCGCTTTCCTCGTGTGTAGGATCCCTAGGCAGACAGGACAGGTCTTGTGGGTGTCCGTCGCCGAAAGGGAGTAGCCGCAACCGCTGGGGCATGGGCGCGAGCGAGGACTCGTCGTCCTGGTTTTCTTCTTCTTTGTCCTCCGCTATCCCTTCTCGGGAGCCATGTCTGGAGACGAGAAGGGTAGAAGTTGGTCCTAGTTTCCTTTTGTTCGAAGCCGTCTTCTCCGTCGTCTTGCTTTCGCT
>JBBPBX010071332.1:0-15162 GCA_038048925.1 Garcialebias charrua | reverse complement strand
GCCATGTTTCCATTGAAACTCGCGCCCCGAGAGGCTTTGTTTGTGAGACACGCAGCCATGTTGGAGTTTAGGGGGCGTTTCTGGGCGGAGCTTGGTAAGGTCCATGGTGACTGCACAAAACGTTCCACTCTGAGACCTGGATTCAAAAAGCTTCAGTGTCAAAGAAATGGCTGTTATTGTTGGTTACACGAACAGTCGAAACGCAGCAAACATGCTATGGTTTCTATTAAAACTGGCGTCATGTAAACAAAGCCTAACTTTATTTACTATGAGGAAATACCTTTTGGGACAGTTTTTTTTCATTCAACCTTTATTTAGGCAGGTTAATCCCAGTGAGCCACGAGGACTCATTTACTGTACAAGAGAGACCTGTTTTCAACAAAGAATGATGACAACAATGGATAACAACAAAATTTGATTTGTTTTATAACGGCGCTGCCTCACATGCCTTTATTAACCGTCTGCCTCTGTTTGAATGAGTGCTTCCATGAAGATATGAAGTCTTCATTTTCTGTTTGCACACTCATTTGATGCATGCATCTTTCTGAGGAGGAATAAAGGGAGCTTTTTACAACAAACTGTAAAACTTTTTGCTGTTATCGCTTAAAGCAATAAAGAACCTTAATGTAATTTCTTGCAGTGAGCAGATAACCTTGGGCTGTCAGGTAGAGGTTGTGAAATCTCCAAAGAAGAGGAGCAGATTGTCTCGAAGGCCGTTAAGGAGGCACTCATCCGGCAGCAGGAGCAGATCCTCGGGGAGTTTCAGATACTCTGGACGTCGTTCTAGAAGTCCCTCTCTGTACTCGTGCAGGTACGTGGTTTTTATCTCCTAAGCATGTACATCCTCTAATATCCAACATACACTTTAGTGAGCACAATATGTTTTTGATATGGAGTGGTAGCACAGAGGTTAGAGAAGGTGAACCTGTAATCGGAAGGTCACCGGTTCAACTCCTTGCACTGACAACATTGAAATGTGGGTGGTGTTGGATACATTCATTGTCCTTTCATCATCTCTTTACTCAAATTAGCCACGCTGAGGACACAAGAAGACTTTTCAACGCAATTTATTTGCAAGGGGGTAGAGTTCAAATTTATGGAAGCAAATGTGTCTCAATTTTCAAATTAAAATGGATGAATTATATAAAGTCAGAGTGAGTCAGAGGATCTTTATTGTCATTTGCACCGCATGTGGCACATGTGATGAAACGAGATTATGTACACAGGGTCCCAATTAAAATAAATGCATTTCATTTTCATAAAACAGGTAGTCCTCGACTTACGACGTAGATCCATTCCTACGCAGTGCCGTAAACTGATTTTTGACGTAAGTTGAAATATACGTAATACATGTATACTGTATTACCAAGCACTTAGCCTATCCTAACACAGTACCCTACATAATTATCAAAAAACACATACGTTTGGAGCCACAATGAAGTGCAAAAACAGTTAATAGCCTACTTGGATGCTGTTGACACTGTCCACTTCGGTCCATCCTCCATATTCTCTATTCGTTTACGACGTAAAACCGCCGTCCAGAGCGTTCACAGTAAGGTCTCTGCCTGTACTTTTCCAAAGCTTTGCGCTGGTTCTGCAGTCAACCTCGTCCATACGTAACGTATTGCCTCTGTATTCCTCCGCCACTACCTTTACGATAAAAAACCCGGAAACGGTGTAACTCGGCTTTTCAATTTTTTTTATTTTATTTTTTCATTTTTTATTATTTTTTTTTAATGGGAAATGCGCCATAACCACAAAACATCGTAACTCGAAACCGTCGTTACCTGAGGACTACCTGTAAAGCTGCATTATCATTAGTAAAATTAAAAATAAATCATCCAAACTGCATTTTCATTTTCTTTGCCAAGACAGCTCAATTTGTAAATTAATTAAAATGATGTTACCGTTTTTAGTTGAAAATTGAGGCACATTCACTTCCAAACAAAACAGGCTTACACATTGAAGCTCCAGTCATGAGGTCTGCCCACAGACAGCATGAAGAAATGTATTTTTTTAAAGCTTATCAAACAGACAAGATCAAGATGGTCTGCTCTCCATCTCAGATGTTCAGTCTTGGGGCGGCAAAACAACTCTCTAACTCACACATTAGTTTACAATAGTTACTAATAAACATCCACAACCTTCACTGAAATTCCCCTGACAGGTGGGAAAGGTGAAGCTCCCACACCTGCCTCCACCCTCATTTAACCCACTTTGGGCCCATGAGCAAGGGTTTCAACCTCCACCATCTGCTCCCTTGGGTGCCCTAGACAGCAGCTCTCTGCTCCACACAGAGGGCTGTGGTAGCTCGGTGGTCTGTGGTTGCATCAAGAAGCATCCGGCGTAAAAACAATTGCCAAGTGCAAGTTACTTCTCTGTGGGGACCTCTGAAGAAGGAGCAGCCGAAAGAAGATGAAAAGTCAGATGTGTTTGTTTACTTGCAGTTCGTACTCTCGTTCTCCGAGTAACTCGTGTGATACGAGGCGAAGTGGCAGCTTGGTCAGCCTGAGCTCCAGAGGAAGCTACTCCAGGTCCAGCGTTGACAGGTGAACGTCACAAAGTGTTTCAGCTGCTAACTTCTCCCCATTAGCCACGCATAACAAAACGCTACTGACAGAGTTGGTCATTAAACGTTCACACTGTGATGACTGCTTGCTCAGACCACGAGACAGAAACAGACCGTCCAGCTCCAGAGAAGCAGACGTGAAGCATAAAGTCAGCGGGAAAAGACGAAGACGCAAGTCCTACAGTCCTATGAGGAAGAGGAGGAGAGACTCTCCGAGCCATCTGGAAGCGCGCCGCATCACAAGGTGCAGTCCTCTGATCTTGATCACTCATTAACACGTTTTCATCACTGCAGACAGATCTCCCTCCAGCTCAGACAGACAGGTCTTGTGGTCAAAGGGAACTCTGAAATTCAGCCAAAAGACGAGAAATCTGCCAGCTCCAACACCTTTGCAGGTTTCAGAGAAACAGATGTTGAAGAAACAAAAAATAAATCAGTTTAATTAACAGATGTGGCTTACAGCACACTGTTTGTGTGAAGTTTCTTTCATTTCACACTTCAGATGTAGACACAGAGGTTGTTCTGTACAAAAACACACTTAAAACACACGGCAACCACAAATGAATATAGACTGTCTGATTATCACCCACTGCCAAAAGTGATGATGTTTTTGCTCATTTCTGTGTGTGGGGGTGGGGGTGGGGCGTACCCTTGTGTTTAATTGTCTCTAACTTTTGTAAATATCTCACGAGTCAGTGGAAGAATCATTAAGTATAAACATACATCTGATTAATGGTTGGAGATAGCTCAGAGCTATGCTACATTAACAGTAAACAGAAAAACAGCTAAAGGTCAACCAGTTTTACAATTACTAAACTAAAGTTTGGTGTGGTAGTAGCAGAGAGTCATCCTCAACACATACTCCAGTTCCCAACACATCTTTGGAGATATTTTATTGTCACCTGAGATGGACCACAAGGCTAAAGCCGCATGCCTTCTCACAACAACAAAAATGTTGAATTGTGTCATCTGGACCTGTTCCCTTTCAGTCTGGTCTCTCGGTGAAACATACTTGCTATGGGAATTGCGCCCCCGCGCGATTACCTGAAGGAATATACTCACGCCTTTACGGCAGGGGCGTCAACGCCGCGCCAGAGGCCCCGCCCTCTTGGTACTTAAGCGGCTGACGCCCATCCATCTTTCTCTTTTTTGCCCTTCACCTCGCTAAACCTGAACTACATCTTTGCGGGACTTCTCTGTTGTTTCATCGCTCAACTTGAGGTGAGCTTGCTCCCTGCACAGAGCGCACAGAAAATTATTCCTGTGTATTGCTGGACTAGCCAAAGCTAGTCCGGCACATTTTCTCTTAACCCCAAAGTATTTTCTTCTCCTCTCTCCACAGATTGCTTCACTCGATGGCGTTAACTACGCCACAACAGCTCTTGCTAACTCTTAGCGAGCTAGCCAGCGAAAGCACCGCGACTGAGGAGACATTTCAAGGAAAAAGAAAAAAGGATTCTGGAAGGACTCGCTCACCTTATCTTGGACATGCCTCCGGAGAAAGGAAAGCGAAAGACAAGACTTCCAAGAAAAACCAGCGGGACGGCGAGCCCAACTTCGCGCGCCTGTCCCAGCGGATGCGGTTTCTCCCTCGCGGCAACGGACACCCATGAGGCCTGTCCCATCTGCCTGGGAATGTTACACGCAAAAACAGCGCTGGATACGCCCGACTTTTGCCCACACTGCAACCTGATGCTAGATGCAGTGCTGCGGCACCGGGTTGACCTCGTCGCCAAAACCATGGGCGCTTCAGCAGTACCAGCGGATGCGGATACCACAGAGCCTCTCACTCCCACGCCGGAGCTCGAGAACATGGCTCTACATGACAGCACACGAGTCGAATGGGGTGACAGCCCTGACGTGCTGGCTCCTATGGTGGACTTAACAGTCGAGTTCGACACTCGAGGCATGATGAACGAGGACGAGATCTCGATTTCAGCCTCGGGCGAATTTTCATTGGAGGACGCAGACGTCAAACTGGAGGATCAGGGAGAAGGCCTCTCCCAGACCCCGGTACCTGTGCTCCCAGAAACCGACTTTTCCATCCCTGCTCTGTTCGACCTGTGCCACAGAGCAGCGGACGCGTTGCACATCCCATGGCCCGAGCCTCCGCCTCGCCAACAGGTCACGAGGCTGGCAGGAAACTATTTTTACTCAAAGCAGCAGGCCGCCACGAGGCAAAGGATGCCCATGTTCCCGGACTTCCTCACAGAACTAACTCGCACCTGGGCTCAGCCAAGAGCCCCCATGCTCCTTCCCCTCTCACAGTTCCTCGATGTTGACGGGATGGATGAGGTGGGAGTAGCTAACGTAGCTCAAATTGAGGACACACTAGCGTCTCACCTAGCTCCTAAGTCATCCGGGGCAAAACCAACTCTCCACAGCAAGGCTTGTCGAGCTTCAGCGTCTCTACTCGAGAAGTGCTACAGAGCTCAGGGACTCGCGGCTCGCGCCATGAACGCGTCCGCATTGATGCAGGCTTATCTAGCCGAAAAACTGCAACAGTTGCAGGTAACGACGGACAAGCAGGCTGCCGCCGACTTGCTGGATGAAGCCCGCAGGGCAACAGACTTCATACTCTGTATGATGGGGACAGCTGCTGTTGCTCAAGGCAGAGGTATGGCGGAAGTGGTCATCACGATTCGCCACCTGTGGATGACTTTAACGGATCTCCCTGAGGGACAAAAGGTGCCTTTTCTCCACCACTCGATAGAGCCGACGGGATTATTTGGTAAAGCTTTGGAACGAATTCAGACCAAGCTGGACCAAAGGCGCAGACAGGCCAAAGCTCTCCGAGTGGGCATTCCCCGGAGAAGCTTCGCCCCCCCAAGGGAGTCTGCTGGAGGCAGACCTGCGCAGCCTCGCCACCGCTCGGCAACGCGTGCCCCACCGCAGAAGCGGCCAGCATACGAGGAGGAGCCCCGGCAGAGACCCCCCGCCGGGACAACCTCGCACCGAGCACGCATGGAGCAAAAACAGGTTTGTTCCCTGCCAGGCGGTCAGACACAGGGCCTCCTCGGCAAACCGGGACACCAGACAGAAACGTGCCTGATGAACCAGGTCCACGTCCCCACATTACACGATCACCCACCCACGTGGTACTGGGAATGATCCCTCCATGTCCAGACTTTATTTGTAACACGGTACAAAAAGCTGGTATATCTATTGCATGCACAAATCATGCTCTCTCTGCTGTGAGTGACGTAGAATCATGTACGTCATTGCACATAAGCACGAATAAAGCTCATAAAACAGCCCCTCTCTGTTTTATTGACTCTAAAAAAAATGCAACAGAAACACAAGTGACTTCAGCAGAACAGGTTCCTCTGGCCTACTAGCCGTCATAAAGGGAGGAGGCCGTTCCCCTCCTCCCTCACGGTCCACGGGGTGTTAGCCTAATCAATAAGCCCCAGCAGGGTGCCTCTGCTTCGTCTACAGTAGACAGGCACAAAGGCGTCTGCAAGCAGCCCCAACATCCCTCACGGAGACAGGTGAGGGGGGTCACATGCTCAAGCCCCCACTCCATTGTGAATAGCGGGGCAGCCAATACACTAACCAGGCAAACATGTGACATGTCCGCACCTCAGGGAGGCACGCCGACAGAATCTAATGACGGGGGGGGGGCACGTCAGATGCCCACAGGCAGCCACAAGCTTCACACCTTCAGTAGCAATTGTGTTCAAGCTGTTGTGCGTGTAAACAAATCAGAGTTGAATCAGATCTCTCTTCCTGTTTTTCGAAGGTGTCTGGGCTCTCTATTACCAAATAATCTAAAATCTGCCAAACTCAAAGAAGCATCTCCACATTCTCATGTTACAGCTGTCCCTTTATTATTAATGAGGGACACGCAATGTCCAAGCAGTGATCAGACAGCATGTGACCTTCCTCTCTGTGCTGGTTCAGCTCTGCTCTCAAACAAAATTCTCCCAACGGGTGAAACACAGACCCAGGTCGGTTTGCCAGGTTCTGACGCTCTGTTAAAGCCAAGGACCAGTAGACTGGACCATTCCAAAAAACGGATTGGAGTCAAGAGATCTGCTCGTTTACAAAATTCGTAGTTTCTCAGTCCCATGACCCCAAACTTGGAGGGGGAAATTAGACTTTCTGCTCCAATTCTGTCTAATAGGGATGACAGGTTGTATCTGCCCTCAATAACCCTCGATCAAAGCAGCCTGGTAGCACATTGGCAAGGAGGCCCTCTTCCCAACTTGGTTGAACCCCAGGGGTTCACAACCTCCAGGGCCCTTGGAGGAGAACTGGATACACCAACTGCTCTTCTTCAGGGCCAAACTATGTCACCAGAAGAGGCAGTCCCGCCGTTTAGGCCAGGAACTGTTAAAATTTTCAGCTTGTTTGCAGAAAAGAACAAGCTGATGGCATCGGGCCTGCCGGAAAATGTGGTAAAAACCATACAAAAATGCCCGCGCTGTGTCAACACAGTCTCTATATGCACAAAAGTGGCGTATTTTTGAAGCCTGGTGCTCAGAAAGAAATATTATTTCTTACGCATGCGACTTGGCTCAGCTCCTGACCTTCCTTCAGGACTTACTGAAAAAGGTCATTCTTACTCAATGATTAAAGTTTTCCTATCAGCTATTTCAGCCTGTCACAAAGGCTAGGGACACAGGACACCTGGAGCGCATCCAATCATAATAAGATTTATAACAGGTGTGCTTCGGACTAAACCACCCAGCAGGTTCCTGACCCCTGGTTGGGATCTTGGCCTGGTCCTGGGGGCTCTCTGTGACCTCCTATACGAGCCACTGAGCGAGGTTGAGATAGACTTGTTATCTTATAAAACCGCTCTACTCTTGGCACTTTGCTCGGCGAAACGCGTGGGTGACCTCCATGCACTGTCTGTACATCCAATGTGTACCAGATTCGCCCCTGATGGGTCAAAGGTCACCTTAAGGCCTAATCCCACATACACCCCCCAAGGTCTTGACTTTGAACCACAGGAGTCTAGACTTTGATCTCTCCTCCTCCCCACCTGCCCCTGTCCTCACTCAGGAACAGGAGAGGCTGAAGGCTCTCTGCCCCGTGAGGGCTTTACGCATTTACATGCAAAGAACAGCCGAATGGAGGAAAACAAATCAACTGTTCGTGTGTTTTGCAGCACCTGCTACCGGAAAGGCCCTATCAAAACAACGCCTCTCACATTGGGTGACGGAGGCTATTAAAAGGGCGTACAGTAGCAAAGGTCAACAGGTGCCATCTAGAGTGCACGCTCACTCCACTCGGGGCTTGGCCACTTCGTGGTCACTGTTCAAGGGTATACCAGTTGCAGACATTTGCGCTGCAGCGAACTGGAGCTCATTAAAAACTTTTGCAAAGCATTACAGTTTGGATATTACTGCATGTGACATCACTCAGGCTGTCCTTTCTAACACACAGTAGAAAGTAGCCTTGAGATGCCTACTGGTTAAGGGAAGACATTCACTCTAGCATGCATTTTACTGAGCATTTCAAGGGCGTGAATGCATTACGTTCCCATAGCAAGTATGTTGCACCGAGAGACCAGACTGAAAGGGAACTGAAAGTTATGCACCATAACTCATGTTCCCTGAAGGAAGGGAATGAGGTGCAACATATCTGGCCCTTTTCAATGCTGAAAGCTCGGTGAAGTGCAATTTTGGAGAAAGATGGATGGGCGTCAGCCGCTTAAGTACCCAGAGGGCGGGGCCTCTGGCGCGGCGTTGACGCCCCTGCCGTAAAGGCGTGAGTATATTCCTTCAGGTAATCACGCGTGGGCGCAATTCCCATAGCAAGTATGTTGCACCTCGTTCCCTCCCTTCAGGGAACATGAGTTATGGTGCATAACTTTCAGTTTCTTTATGTGAGAAATGTTTTGTTCCCCATCCAGAGGACTTCATCAGTCTAAAGCCTGCTAAACAGATCTATCCCATCCACCTAATTCCTGGGGGGGTCATTGTAGAAGTGATGGGACTTACTTCCGTTTCACACCGGAAGTAGAAGTTCTGCACTGGCTCCTTCATTGTTTACTTGCTAATCTGTACGCGTCGTTGAAGTTCTGTTTTCTTTTATGTCGAGCTAATATTGTCACGAAGATGTCCTTGCGGAGCTCGGGTACCTGTTGCGCTGTTCATGGCTGTACGAATAATTAGACGAAGCTAAATTTGTGGCTGCAACTAGTGTGTGTTGAACCCAAAACACTGCGTGTGCTTGTTTCATTTTGTGGACAAAATGCCAACCGAAGAAAACCTGCATCCTTCTTTGTGGCTGGGCTACAAGAAACCACCTGAAAAAAGAAGCCATATCCTCCAGAGGATCGACAGCTGTGACACGAGAACACCAGGTATGATTTAAGAGACAGCTTTTAGTTTTATGATTTTATGTAGTCAGTGATCAAGTGATACTACTGTTTTCATTCATAACTGGCAAATAAACACACGCACGTATGCTGTGATTGCGTTTATTTATATATATAATCTAGGTGTGTTTGTGTGTGTGCATTTATTTATATATATAATATAGGTGTGTGTGTGCGTTTATTTATATATATATAATCTAGGTGTGTGTGTGTTTGTGTGTGTGTGTTCATAAATGAACCCTAATGTTTGTATACTGTACTTTTACTTTCAGATGGGCTTGACGAGAGTGTGGAGCTGTGCTCAACACCACCACAGTCACATGCAGCATGACTGTTGGAATGTGGATTGACATAATGTCAGAACAAACCAAGGACCTTATTCTATGGTTGCCCCGTGAAACAATTAAAGCAACATGTTTTGCAGAAAGCTAAAAACTTGGACTCCAGAAGTGAATCATACAGTCACTACTATGCAAATAACACTGTGAAATATTTATTGGCTGTTTCTCCCTCTGGAATAATCATGTTTATTTCAGATGCTTATGGTGGTAAATGCAGTGACAGGTATATAACACAGAACTCTGGGTTTCTGGACTATCTGCGTGCTGGAGATGAGGTGATGGGTGATCGTGGTTTCACAGTGAGGGACCTGCTGCAAGAGCTATGGTGTCAATTTAATCATTCCAGCATTCACACGCAAAGGATGCCAGCTTATTTCAAGTGAGAAGTGAGAAGACATTAAATGTAAACATTTTTCTCAAACATGTACAGTACTGGTGTACTTGCTGTAAACGTAACACAACTCTTAACATGTTTTTTAAAGGATGCAATGTTAACTATATTACATTAGAAAAGTATTTGCTAAAATGATTCATTTGTTATGTACAATAGTTGACTGTTAACCTTCTTACAAGGTTAGTTTTTTGTGTGCACTATATCAGTTAATTAATTTTGGATTAAACTACTGTTTCACTTTTTTCATTATCAGGTTTTTAAATATTGTTTCCTGTCTATTTCATTATTTGTTTTCATTTACTGTATTTTATTAAACGTTCTCAAGGTGCTTCATTTGTGAATCAGTAAAGTCTTTGTCAAAATAATGTCAAGCTCCAGGTGTTTCAGTTGGTGTCCAGATACCGGTAACCATCTTGCAGCTCAAAAGTCCAAGGCACATCATTGTCAGCTGGGCCTGGAGATGTGGATTTTTAAGGATTTGGCTAGGCTATATGTTTGCCTTAAGGTAAATAAGATTGTGTCCCACCTCTCTTAACATAACAGGACCAACCTTGTTACTGTGAAGATACTGATAAGCTTCAGAGCTTTTCGGATTGCTTATCGCTTCGCCATCTGAAGCAACAGTTAAAGGTTCAGTATGCAGTTTCTGTAGAACTGCAGCAGTTAGAAATATTTTCAACAGGCAAAGCATTCTGATCCCTCCCCCTCAGAGCCATATGTGGCTCTGCCCCCTTGTGGTCTGTTGAATTTCAAATTCAAGCTCTGTTTTTATTGGCTGATTCAAATTCAAGCTCTGTTTTTATTGGCTGGTTACAAACTCTGTTTTTATTGGCTGGAAAATGGCGGGTCACCTTTTCTTTTTAGAAATGCTTATTTACCACCTGGAGAAGCAAGGGGACAATATTTTTTTTAATTTTTTTTCAGAGATTACCTGGCTAACATCAGTCTGTCAGGAGGTAGTGACAGAGTGAAGAAATATGTTCATAAAAAAAGCTACATACTGTAGCTTTAACAAAGTAGCTAAGTATGCTAGTAGCTAAGTATGCTAGTGTACGTTATTTTCGGCCACTTCTTCAAGTCGTCCTCCCACCCCTCAATAGCTGTAGGTAGCGGTAAAACAATATCTCCACATCTGAGTTGTGATCGTTCGTGTTCCCACATATTTTATGACCTAAAACCTCTGATGAAAACCGGTTAGCGCGTTGCTAGCGTGTAAAAAAGTGCCGGTTCTGACTTCCGGCGGAAGACGTTCCCATAATTCGCGCAAGGAATCATGGGGGCTAGGAATAAGGTGGATGGATAGGCTTCACTGCTGTGTTTCAAGCCAACCTCCAGTTGGAATCTCAGAAGTAGGCAGAAGTTGTCAGGCCACAGGCTGAGAAAGAAAAATGTTTTTCACTTAAAGAAACTGGTCCATAACCAGAAGACAAGATTTTACAAATGTTTCTTATTCTCTACCTGGATGACTGCGCATACAAACATTTTTCTGAACCACTTTGGCCTTCTCAGGCTGTTTCTGTGAGTAGCAAGTGGGCCATATGGCCTAAAACATTTGATTATTTTGGATGGGCCCTGTCATTTAAAACCCTGGCCCAAAGACCGATCCAAATTTGTCCGATGTCCACACGATAATGCAGAGTCGCGTAAGCCAACACAACCCCACAACATCCAGAGCCCTAAGGAACTCAGGGCGAATCTCATCCACCCCTGGAGCCCTGCCACCGCGGAGCTTTTTAACCACCTCGGTGACCTCAGCTCCAGAGATTGGAGAGCCCGACCCAAAGTCCCCAGGCTCCGCTTCCTCAGTGGAAGACGTGCCAGTAGGATTGAGGAGGTCTTCGAAGTACTCCGCCCACCGACTCACAACATCCCGAGTTGAGGTCAACAGCACGCCATCCCCACCATAAATGGTGTTGGTCGCGTACCGCTTTCCCCCCCTGAGACGCCGGATGGTGGACCAGAATCGCCTCGAAGCCGTACGGAAGTCATTCTCCATGGCCTCTCCGAACTCCTCCCACGCCCGAGTTTTTGCCTCAGCAACCACCCGAGCCGCATGCCGCTTGGACTGTCGGTACCTATCTGCTGCTTCCGGGGTCCCACAGGCCAAAAAGGCCCAATAGGACTCCTTCTTCAGCCTGACAGCATCCCTCACCGCCGGTGTCCACCACCGGGTTCGAGGGTTGCCACCACGACAGGCACCAACAACCTTGCGGCCACAACTCTGATAAGCTGCCTCGACAATAGAGGCGCGGAACATGGCCCACTCGGACTCAATGTCCCCGCCTCCCTCGGAACGTGTTCAAAGCTCTCCCGGAGGTGGGAGTTAAAGCTCCGTCTTACGGGAGACTCTGCCAGACGTTCCCAGCAGACCCTCACAATACGTTTGGGTCTGCCAGGTCTGACCGGCATCCTCCCCCACCATCGGAGCCAACTCACCACCAGGTAGTGGTCAGTTGACAGCTCCGCCCCTCTCTTCACCCGAGTGTCCAGGACATGCGGCCGCAGATCAGATGAGACGACAACAAAGTCGATCATCGAACTGCGACCTAGGGTGTCCTGGTGCCAAGAGCACATATGTACACCCTTATGCCTGAACATGGTGTTCGTTATGGACAATCCATGACGAGCACAGAAGTCCAACAACAAAACACCACTCGGGTTCAGATCAGGGGGGCCGTTCCTCCCAACCACACCCCTCCAGGTCTCACTGTCATTGCCCACGTGAGCGTTGAAGTCCCCCAGCAGAACAAGGGAGTCCCCAGGAGGCGCACTCTCCAATACCCCCTCCAAGGACTCCAAAAAGGGTGGGTAATCTGCGCTGCCGTTTGGCGCATAGGCACAAACAACAGTCAGAGCCCGTCCCCCCACACGTAGGCGAAGGGAGGCTACCCTCTCGTTCACCGGGGTGAACCCCAACGTACAGGCACCAAGATGGGGGGCAACAAGTATGCCCACTCCTGCTCGGCGCCTCTCACCAGGGGCAACTCCAGAGTAGAAGAGTGTCCAACCCCTCTCAAGGAAACTGGTTCCAGAGCCAGAGCCATGCGTTGAGGTGAGTCCGACTATTTCTAGCCGGAACCTCTCAACCTCACACACTAGCTCAGGCTCCTTCCCCACCAGAGAGGTGACATTCCATGTCCCAATGGCCAGCTTCTGTAGCCGAGGATCAGACCGCCAGGGTCCCCGCCCTCGGCCACCACCCATCCCACATTGCACCCGACAGGCTTACCGGCCTTGAAAGAGATAAAATAAAGTTCAGCTAAGCTTCAGATGGGACTGCCAGACAGCGATCCATCAAAGACCAAATGGACATTCATTCAGCCACTGCACTCAGCTGACGCGCACAGCCGACAACCCTAATAGGTGAGATCACAAAATATCCCACAGAGATGTCAGAGCAGGGTCCATGCCTAAATGATGCAGAATGCAGGCAAAAGCAGGGATTTGATGCTCTTGTAAGGACAAACACCCCCTCAGCTCAGATCCTCTGCCTCCTTAGCCACACGTCCTCCGACCGTTCAAAACTATATAAGCAGTCAAATATTAATTAAAAATGTTGGTGGGTTTTCAGGTTCGGACCTGTAATAACTGTTAATTTGTCGGATTGGGTGGGGTTTAGACATTATGGCTACAGGCTGGGGCCAGGTCGGGTCTGATTTTTGGGGCCCAAATGCAACTCTAATTAAAAGCTTACCTTTGAGATTCCAACAGGAGGTTGGCTTGAAACACAGCAGTGAAGGTTACGTATGGGACAGATGTGCTTGGCAGGCCGTAGACTGATGAAGTCCTCTGGATGGTGGACAAAACATTTCTCACATAAAGAAACTGGTCCAGATGACATGATTTAACCTTTTTGTTGATGTGTTTGTTTGTTTGTTCAGCACTTTGGTTTGGACTTGTTCCTGTTTAAAGTGCTTTATAAATAAAATGGTATGGTTTGGTATGGTATGGTATGTGAAAGGTGACAGGCAAAATGTAAGTTCATGTTCTTAGTGTTTATATTTTTTTATGTTTTCCCATTTGTTTATTGTATATCAAAAGATTTTTATTCCAAAATAAGCTTTACCCAATTAAAAATGCACTTGCTTTATCTAAATTTATGCAATGTTTGAACAAAAGCACTGCACAGGGTGCATTACATTAGCCTGGCCCTCGCCTTCCTGCACAGCTCCGCTCAATTCTCATTTCCCTTCACTGCACAGTCTGGGACTTCTCTCATAGACAACGATTTCTCCGGTAGATTTTTGACCGGACCAATCAGAGAACAGAAGGGGCTGAGTTTTTGGCCCCTAACCCACGCCCCCACCTGTCTCAGCACAGCCAGCGAGCAGCCGCATGTTCTCATTCAAAGCGATGCAAAGCGATGCAGGACTGTTTTATAGAGGGGGAGCGCGCAGCCAACGAGCATTCGCATGTTCTCATTCAAAGCGATGCAGGACTGTTTTATATGTGACACAAATTTATTAATTTCCCCTTCTTAATCCCTTATCTGGAGTTTTCTTTTCTTTTTTTTTTGCCAAAAGTAAGTGATCATCGCTCCCTCCTCCTCCTCCTCATCCTCCTCTCCCTCCGCTGAGTGAAATGAACAAGGAAATGCCTCAGGTTGTCACGAGAGAATTAAAGTCAGGTTTTACGTTGCTGCCCGAGTCCCATCAGATTTTCTGGTCTTCTGGTGTGTTGGACCAGCGATCCATCCATCCATCCATCCATTTTCTTCCGCTTATCCGGGGTCGGGTCGCGGGGGTAGCAGCCTAAGTAGGGAGGCCCAGACTTCCCTCTCCCCAGCCACTTGGAGCAGCTCCTCTGGGGGAATCCCAAGGCGTTCCCAGGCCAGCCGAGAAACATAGTCCCTCCAGCGTATCCTGGGTCTTCCTCTGGGTCTCCTCCCGGTGGGACATGCCCGGAACACCTCACCAGGGAGGCGTCCAGGAGGCATCCTAACCAGATGCCCGAGCCACCTCAACTGGCTCCTCTCGATGTGGAGAAGCAGCGGCTCTACTCCGAGTCCCTCCCGGATGACTGAGCTTCTCACCCTATCTCTAAGGGAGAGTCCAGCCACCCTGCGGAGAAAACTCATTTCAGCCGCTTGTATCCGAGATCTTGTTCTTTCGGTCATAACCCAAAGCTCATGACCATAGATGAGGGTGGGAACGTAGATCGATCGGTAAATTGAGAGCTTTGCCTTTTGACTCAGCTCTCTCTTCACCACGACAGACCGGTACAGCGCCCGCTTCACTGCGGACGCTGCACCTATCCGCCTATCGATCTCACGCTCCAGTTTTCCCTCATTCGTGAACAAGATCCCGAGATACTTAAACTCCTCCACTTGGGGCAGGACCTCCTCCCCGACCCGGAGAGGGCACGCTACCCTTTTCCGGCTCAAGACCATGGCCTCGGATTTGGAGGAACTGATCCTCATCCCGGCCGCATCGCATTCAGCTGCAAACCGCTCCAGTGAAAGCTGTAGATCACGAGCTGATGAAGCCAATAGGACCACATCATCTGCAAAAAACAGAGAAGCGATTCT
>JBBPBX010071331.1:0-18350 GCA_038048925.1 Garcialebias charrua | reverse complement strand
GTTGGTCCCAGGGGTCATTGTGTGTAGTCGCTGGTGGGGCTCTTCCGGTTCTCCCCCCTGGTCGGATCTGGGGGGTGGGTGGGTGTTTCCTCCTGTTTGGGTGGCCCTGGGGGCTCTGCGCTCGGGGTCCTTCTTGGAGTCTTGGGCTCTGGTCCCCCCTTTGTCTGCCTCAGGTCTTGGGGGGCAGGTCTCTGATGCTTCACGGTCACTATTGAATGTTCTATTAGAGAAGCCTTATTCACTTATGCATGCTCACAACCATACACAAATAGATGCAGGGATGTATATGTAGGTGTCGTATGTAGATGTGTATGTGACTGCATATGCATGTATACTGTATATATGTATGTATATATAGGTATATATATTTATAGAAATCTACAGCAAAGTCATGAAAATTATAAGTCTTTTATATATATGTATATTGTTGCTGTGTTTTGTCATGTTCTTTGCAGGATTACAGACAGCGGTCGGGTGTATTTGGCTTGAGCTCTTTTTGTGTATATTTATTATACTTTGTAGTCTTACTTTCTATCTTTTGAAGGGGTTTCTCATTAGGTGTTCAAATGACCAGTCTCTCTCTTGTAAAAATGATGAAGATTTAATGACAGACACACAGGTTACAGGTTAACAGAGTTACAGCATGAATAAGCAATTCTTTGTGCACAGAGAATTGTGAGCATTTGACAGACCTTTCCTCGGCGAGGTTCTTCAAAGAATGCTGAAGATATCTGAGATGTTTGGGTCTCTTCAAGATGCAGTTTGAGCTTCTCTGGTCTCTGATTGGCTCAGAGCACTGATAAGGAGTCCTGCAGCTCTCCTGTTTATCTGTTTTACGACCTTGGAGATTTATGGCTGGTGCAAAAGTCAGCTCCTTTGTTTTACATGGTTGAGAGTCTAAGAACAGCTCTGATCCATGTGTTGAGTTTATTATCTTTAATGTAAATTCCTGTAATTAATGTCCAGTTACACTAATTGGTGACCATGTGTGTGTGTTTGTTTTATAAGTGCTCAGCATTACTGTATAAGAGTTTGAGTCATGTGTGCTCTGCCCATCCCCCTTAAAGCCTGTGTCGGCCAGAGCAAAACGCAAAGTGCATCTCTCCCGAGCATGTTAACCCTCTCTATGCTGGATCCAAAAGTGTGCCTTATAATGTTGTTTAATTGCATAAACATTTGTAAACCAGTTGTGAATACCTTGATTATAAAGCACTCGTGTATTAATCATATACAGTAGTGTATTAGTTTCAAATGAGATTAACATATAGAACTTCTAAACGTGTGTATTTCCCTTCACCCCCTCTCTTGACCTATTTTAATAGGTCAAAACAACCTGCACGCCACCAGCCGGATCCCCCGAAGAGGACCCCCACCTCAACACCACACGAAAAATACATCACACCAAATAAAATCACCCAAAAACAAAAAATCAACCAAATCTAACGCAACCTCCATCTGACTCCAAAGCTAATCAATAACCCAACACCAAAACAATAATCACAAGCCACAAATCACTCCACCAAGACATAAGATAATGTAATCAAACTCTCAAAATTAACTAAATCTAAACCAACCCCATCTGACTCCAAAACTAATCATCAACCCAATCTACCAAATCATAAGAGGATAAATGTAACAATCACTTCAACAACATCCCCCCACCTGGAGTCCTCCGCCTAACTCCTCATCCACTCTACAGGTATCTGGACTCAGCCAAATACCTGAGAGCTCCTCCAGCCGGCAGCGAACTGCGTCTGGCCCCTATCCGACCCCACAATCAACCAACCCGAATAACCTCGAACTGACTCCAACATCGCTCCTCAAAACAAAAAATAAAAACATGAAACACACCGGAAAACAACAAGACATCATTGAATTAATGTGATTAGGACAAAAGCAACACCTCTCCATTCCATCACCAAACACCCCCGCCACTACAGGTATCTGTTCTCTGCCAAATACAGGTGAGTTTGTGCAGCAGGCGATGGCCTGCACCCCGCCTGCACCAGGGGAAACGCCGTCCCAAAATCCTCCACCTCCTTGGAAGCAATCATCTTCGAGATTTTTGCCCGTGCACAAGGTGTCACACACCCCATAAATAGGCAGAACAGAACCAGAATCGCTAGTGGCAAGGCCAAGAGCTTGACCAACACCTGAGGCCATGACCCTCTCATGAACCAAGACAGTGCATGCCACAGCCCTGTATGCGCCACCTCCGTCTGATGCTTCTGAAGCTCACTCAGATTGCGCAGGGCCACTGTCACCCTGACCTGTGGATCTGAAACAGACTCATCAGGTATAAAGGTACAGCAGGTGTTATTATCAATCATCTCACACACTCCATTAACAGATGCCTTAAACAAATCCAGCAGCAATCTATGATGTAAAGACGCAACACGCAGGACCCACAGCTCTGCAGAGGTGGCCCCTAATGCCTGCACCGACTCATAAATGAACATCCCAAAGTGGTAATCTAAAGCTTCTCTGCGCAACAGGTGGTCCCCGACTTTCGACCCCGGGAAGAAGCCACGCTTCCATTCCACTGGGACCTCTGAACCCCAAGAAGACTCGAGCTGACTGACGTCAGAAGTCTTTGACCGTCCCACATAGTGAGAACCGTTACTCAAAGACACCAGGTACGACCCCTCTGTAACTGCAACCGGTGCACAGCACCCAGTCCAGTTCACTGGCAAGGTTAGGAATACCCGATGTCCACACAGCCAGGCCAAGGCCTCAACCGGGTACGTACCATTGCTGCTAGGCACACCCATGAACTCCCTTCCTGGATGGTACACCGCTCGGCACCTCTCCACAGGGAGTGACCCCACTACCACCTGATAAGAGTCCTGATGATGGATGCGGTGCACACAGACAGGAAACTGTCCACTGGAAGGCCAATCTACAAATTGAGCTAACACCATCGGCTGTGATAATGTACTCAATTTGCACCACTTAGGCTGACATTGCAGGTGCTCCATGTAGAATCCTCTGGAGCTAATCTGCAGAACACAAAATGACAGCATCCGGTCGAGAGGTTTAATACTCAATGGCAGCTGTGATTCGGCAACAGGAAGTGGGGTACAAATGTAAGACTCAGACCTGTGACGGCTTCTGGCCAAGAACTGCGCATACCTGTACCAAGAGTTCCTCTGAAAGACTTCAGAAAAATTCATCGACAGATGACCAGCATCCTGTACCTGCGTCCATGCCCCCTGCATGAGGACATCTCTCTTGTCCCTCTGATGAGGTACGGGATGACAGCTCGGATGACCTGGTATCACACAGAAATACTCCAACAACAGAATGATGGAAACGATAATCAATGACCCCACACCTCCAGCCACCATTAGCCTCTTCTGCCCCTCAGCCATGCTTGATCTAGTTCGAAATCCTCTACAGTGTCACACTTTGAACCC
Source organism: Garcialebias charrua (assembly GCA_038048925.1). NCBI lineage: Eukaryota > Metazoa > Chordata > Actinopteri > Cyprinodontiformes > Rivulidae > Garcialebias > Garcialebias charrua. The sequence goes on along the minus strand of JBBPBX010071331.1, from coordinate 14,934 downwards.
TGAAATGTGATGAAACACAACAGAAACACAAATTACCCCCTTCTCAGTTAAATCTGCAGAACCTGAAAAGGTAAATACACATGAAAAATCAGTTTTGAAAAACCAACAACCAAACGCATGCACAGTTAACAAAATCTTATTTTTCTCCTTGCTTTTTTTAATTAACATAGGAAATCACTGGAACCGCACCTGTAAAAAATACATCCTCAAAATGAATAAATCACTCTCCCATTGAATTTTGAACCAGAAATAAGGAATTGGTGAACAACCCCTAATATTTTATGATTTTAACACTGAAATTGAAAAATGTAACTCCAAACCCTTGAAAGTTAGACCTGGTAATGAATTAAAGTATGTGTTGTTCTGTTTGCCTCTAATTTTAGGAAAGAAGTAAGATTAATTGATAAAAGTTAAAAGTTAAAATGTAGTAGCAAATAGTTGACAACTAATTTAACTCTAAGATAAGAAATAGTAGTAGAATGTAACCCTAATTTAATATTAAAGGTGAAATCTAATATCTAATCCTAAGTGTGTGATCTTTAAAATGTTTGATTTAAGATTTAAATTATGCAATATTGATGATTTAATAATGCGAAAATAGAAACCCCTGTACAATTTAAAACACTGTTCCAGTTCTTCTGATTTTAAAGTAACACTCTGATTCCTGTTCCCGTTAGATCTTTGTTGAAAGCTGCAATCTTCAGAGGTCACGAGGGCGTTGAATCGCCACCACCTTGGGCTGCAGATTGCTCAAGGTGATAACCCAGTTGATACTTTGTTCAAATTTCCCCGTTCCACTGGTCAAGCAAAATGCCCTGACCCAAGAGAATGGCAGGCCCCCCTTCCTCTTCAGCTCCTCTTGCTGTGCTCTGCCTTTTTAAGCTGCAATCATGCAACTGGTTCTTCCCTCTTAAGGCAAGTAAGAACAAAAGATGCTTAATAGGATGACTTTCCACAGCGAGAACCCAGGTGTTTTCAGAAAGCTCCTTCTCCCACTCGAACCAGAACACCTCATGAACAGATGACTCCCACAGATGCTGAAGTGTGGTGCAGGGAAAACAGAAGCTCACGCCTTCCCTCGAGCTCGGTTTTCCAGAAACCAGATGCAACCAGGCCCACACCACGTGTGAACCCCTCCTCCAGATGCAAAGCCCCACTTCTTAGCTCTGCAGCTCTGACAGGTCTTCTGTGACCTGTTGTGATGACCTCTGAGGCTTTTCCTCCAGATCACTCTGGCTATGCCTCTCCCTCTCTCACGCGCTGCTGGTGATGTGCGCCTCGACAGCTCAGCTGTGCGCACCCCCTTTGGCTCAGACCACTCTCTTTTAGAGGCCCTGAGAAGCACCCCAGGTGTCAGTGGACCTTCCGGCCTCGTTCAGGCTTTGCACTCTCAGGTGTAACGGATCCAAAGATCTGTAGATGGAAGCTGGACAAACAACTATTAGTCTCTCAAAATACATTATATGCGACATTACAACAACCCTTGTCCCCTATCTACAGATGTCCTTAGCCCTAATGGCCATTTTGTAAAGTCCCCAAATCAATTAATTTTAGTCTGTGCACAGATTACAGCCAATTTTCCAAAAGTGTACTAACATGTTTGAGGCCTAAAGTATTTCTAACATTCACTAGATCTGCATTACTAAAATGTGTACCATTATCTGATCTGATTTTTACAGGAAAACCATGACATGGAATGTAACAATTGATTAAAAATTTTTAGGACTGGTTTGTTGTCTTCTCTTCTAATTTTTTATTTTTATTTTATGCCCCTAGTCAGCCGGTGAGCGCGGCACACCAACCATAAATTTCTGAACCCTTTTACCGGTTTGAGCATGTCTGTACTACCAATTATTATCTCATGACCCGGTGTCATCACGGTCGAAAATTTCCTTGTTCGCGCGACCTCCTCGTCTGTTGAGCCTCACGCAATGAACGCACGGCGCAATGTTCTGATCAGAGAATTTAAATGTGTGTGTGCCACCAGCTGAAATTCTCTTCATCTGGTGTGCCCCACACGCACGAGTCCTGCTGCTCCTCCAAAATCCTCTTCTCTTCCATCTTCTGGATGAATTCACAATCCATCCTGCCCCACTCCAACTCCATGGTCCTGTTTTCAGTGTCTCTCTTCAGGAGCCGCCACTGTTGGTGTTCGACCACATTTTAGTTCCAATTGATGTATCCGGATGTTCTGCTTCCAAATCAGCTTGACAGTTTACTGTAGATGTTTATTAAGCGTCTGTGTGTCGGTAATGTTAAGCCTGTGTTACAATTTCTCACATCTGCTCCATGTGTCAGTTTCCCTCTGCTGTCCAAAACCCTCTCTGTCCACTGAAATCACTTCCCTCTCCGACCAACACCTGCACCTCCTGTGTTTTTTATTTCATCCTGCAAATTTGTTCTCGCCTTGTCATCAACTTGTGCTCTCCTCATCTCTGAAAGCTTGTTCTTACTTAATTGATCTTATCTGCACTGATTAACGATCCAATTTCTGCGGCTTAGCTATAATCCTGGATTTCAACTCAGCCGTTGTACACACCCGACTCCCAGAAAGGCATTACCTTGAGGAGAACTGCCATCATTTATCTAACCTTTAAAACCCAATATGAATAATTGTGGTGACACCAATTTAACCTGTGAAAATATTCACAAACTCATTTTGCTGTAGGCCTCGGGATGAGAGCCTTGTTATTTTGTTTAAGAGCCTTCTGGAACCGGGAGAAGCAGACAAACAGAGCCCACAAATCAGTATTAACCTAATAATTATGTGACCTGCGGTGGCCTGTTCTATGTGTTATCATTAAATAATGCACTTTACGTTTGGACCCTGAGACTGAGGCCCCAGTGTGACTCAACCGATTCAAATGGTAGGCCGACGCCTTCACGGGTTGCTGGAATGAGTGACTCCTGACAGCTGTTCCACCTGCTCATGCTCTGGTCGTGTGAGCTTGTCCATTGTTCAGCTTATGTCAGCTTCAGTGACACGCCACCTCGTTCTGGTAGCTGTCTCGTGCAGGGTGCCCCAAGCCCCGATTTCACGTTGTGTTTGCTGACTTTGACATCTGTTTGTGTCCTGGACTGTTCTTTTGTTCAGGTCGTTGCCTTGAACTATGGCTGAGGAAGTTCATGGACATTCAGATGTTTGAATGACAGTTCTTTGGTATTCTCCCTTTAACTGTCTTTGTGTTGTTTCCATTCTTGAGTGAGAGGTCTCTCACACTGACTGGCAGCTGTCGCTCTCAGAGTCAAAATGAACCATGTAGACATCAACTTTATGCATTCAAATCCAATTGACCCACAACTGCTCCCCAATCTCCCGACACCAAACGCAAAAGTATCATGCATTTTGGTTGAATCCTAGCTCATGGCAAATTACAATTATGTGTTCTGTAAGAAAGAGGTCTGTCTGTCTCATGCTCCCCCTCCACGCACTGTGTGCTGTCAGGCTGTGGACTGAAAAAGAAATACGAGTAATTGTCTAATAATAATGCCAATAATATTACTAGACGAAAATTCAAAAGTGAAATCTTTTCAGCATTTGTCTCCCAGAACACATCTCGTTGTATCTGGTCGGCACGACGTTTTTTCTTTCCCTAATTTAAAGTCAAACGCAAAAAATTTACAAAAAAGTTCTTACATCAAATTGAAAATGAATTTAATCTCGACCCAAGACTGTCTCACATCTCTCTAGAACTCTTGTGTTCGTCTAATTGATGCTCTTAAAATTCCCAAAGTAAGCTTTTTGCTCTATGGCTGATTTCTAGATAATGTTTCACCTCACTTTCCTGATCGTCTCTCTGACACTTTCACAACCCCTCAGTGGCCCCTCTCTCTTGGGCCCGATCCTACGTTCTCCATCTCCTGTCTCAACTTCCTGTTTGCTCTCCCTCCTGAGTCAACATCCTCTTCACTTTCTTGATCACCACATCTCCCTCAGTCTTCGCCTTCCTGCACCTCTCTTCCAATCTGAATCTCTTCATATCCTTCCACATTTTTCTGGCTGCTCCTCTGTCAGCTCCAAGTCATCTCTGACAACATCTCTTCTGTCCTTCCACTGAACTTCCCCACATCTTCTCTCTGACCGACTTACTGTTTCCTTTCTCTGTTTCTCACTTTCTTTTACTGTCTTCTGACACAACATCACCTTTCCCTTTCTTCTCACTTTCTCACTCCCCTCCGTCTCTGCAACTTGCTTCAACCTCCTGTAGGTGGCGCTGTTTGACTGCTCTTCTCCCTGCCACCTGCTGCTCTGAGTTTTCCTTTAAATTGAACTGTTGTCTGTGTGCCCTAATTTCTGTACAGTGTCCGCAATTAAGAACAATTCTTCTAGAAGGTCAATCTGTTTTAGCTGTTCATCATAATTATGAATTAACTGTTGATAGTCTGCTACCGTTTCACAATGTGCTATGTCCGTTCCAATTTCATAGAGCTTTCGTTTGTCTTGTTTAAATCTGGTTAGAACTAAATTAGCGAAATTTCCTGTTGATCCGTCTGCTTCCTCAACAATTTTTGATGCAAGTTCGCTCAACTTGTTACCCCTCTCTGTCTTTACAGTTAGTAAAAGTCTGATATTTGCTTGGATCCTAAGCAATAGTTCAACAATGTTTCCTTGTTCCTGCATTTGTTTACCTTGCATGTGTGCTATAATTGCCACTCAAAACATTCACCCAAAATCTTTATTTCACAAGCATCCACAGATGAGCTGTGCATGAGAAACACAGGTCCAAGCCTGTGGAAAATCAGACTTGCCCCACTGTTATACAACAGCGCCACCTGTCATTCATGCAAAATATAGCAGCACCATTCACCACTGGAAAAAGAAAACTTCACTTCACACTCTCTGAGTCGACACAAACCATTAATGACAATTAAATCAAGTGCATATATATACAAAGTGCATTTGTCATTAATGAAACACGAGAAAACAAAAGAAACAAGAAAAGAAGCATGCAAAAACGGCCGACACTCAAAATACAATCAGCACCCCTCAATCAACGAACAGGCGGGCTCCCCCCGTCTCCAGTGCGACTCCACCACGGCGAGTAGCAAGGTCGCCGCAGGGCACAGCTGGCAGACGGTCCTACCACGTGACCGCGATGTATTCCCGCGATACACCACTGCACGGAGGCCCACTTCCCTCAGTGGCTTCCGGTCTGACCCGCGACAGACCAGGCAACGGGACGCTCGACAACCAAAAACATGCGGCACGGGGTGGTCACGCACGCAGTGACGTCACAGGAAGTCGGGAGCTCCCCTAACGTGGTACGTGCAACAGAGCATCCCCGCGAGTCCAGCCACTCTGATTGAAACGAGCGCACCCGGAAACGCCCAATGAACACGTAGCGACGCGCGCACGCCTCCCCCCTCTGGCACCGGGCGGACGGAAACCCCCCCGACCGAGACCAGCGGCAGCGAAACTCACGACGCAGACGACGTTCGACGTTCGACCCCCCAAAAAACAAGTAAATGAAACACGAACCACACACACGACGACACACACGAAGGAAAAACCACGAGCACGCGCCCCCCCCACGAGCACGCGGCTCGGCCCGAAACCGAGCTGCCGGGACCGTCCCGCACACACACACAAGCGTCTGTTCAAACTGAAACCTGTGTCGTCAGAACAAGCCAAATTCGTATATTTAACTTTAACTCTAAGAACTATAATACATCACGAGACTGAACTTCTTCTGTTTGCAGTTGAATTTGGGACTGTGGCCAAATAGTCGTTTTTGTTTAATACACGGTCGACTCACCTTATGTAGTCATGTCACAGAGCTCCACTGCAGCACATCTGAAGAAAGTCATCGTCGCACCCTCCAAATCAGAGAAAGAGAGACAGGGCCACACGTCCGGGGTCACCATTTGAAGGGGTTTCTCATTAGGTGTTCAAATGACCAGTCTCTCTCTTGTAAAAATGATGAAGATTTATTGACAGACACACAGGTTACAGGTTAACAGAGTTACAGCATGAATAAGCAATTCTTTGTGTACAGAGAATTGTGAGTATTTGACAGACCTTTCCTTTGCGAGGTTCTTCAAAGAATGCTGAAGATATCTGAGATGTTTGGGTCTCTTCAAGATGCAGTTTGAGCTTCTCTGGTCTCTGATTGGCTCAGAGCACTGATAAGGAGTCCTGCAGCTCTCCTGTTTATCTGTTTTACGACCTTGGAGATTTATGGCTGGTGCAAAAGTCAGCTCCTTTGTTTTACATGGCTGAGAGTCTAAGAACAGCTCTGATCCATGTGTTTAGTGTATTATCTTTAATGTAAATTCCTGTAATTAATGTCCAGTTACACTAATTGGTGACCATGTGTGTGTGTTTGTTTTATAAGTGCTCAGCATTACTGTATAAGAGTTTGAGTCATGTGTGCTCTGCCCATCCCCCTTAAAGCCTGTGTTGGCCAGAGCAAAACGCAAAGTGCATCTCTCCCGAGCATGTTAACCCTCTCTATGCTGGATCCAAAAGTGTGCCTTATAATGTTGTTTAATTGCATAAACATTTGTAAACCAGTTGTGAATACCTTGATTATAAAGCACTAGTGTATTAATCATATACAGTAGTGTATTAGTTTCAAATGAGATTAACATATAGAACTTCTAAACGTGTGTATTTCCCTTCACTTTCCTTTCCTACTATCCTATATTAAAAAAAATCATAATGGTGTGAAGAGGATGGCTGTAAGATGAGAAGGGAGGCCATCTATAAAAGGGGAAAAAAATCAGTTTGATCCTTAAAGATAGATGTGCAGTTTAAAGTGGGGCACTGTGTAAAAGTTATACTGTATATAAATTTGAGCTTACTTGTTGTGAACAGCTTATAGATCCACTTCAGACTGGAGAAATATGGTTTCAAACCTGCAGGACTGATGAGCCAATGACTAGTCTGAACACAGCCAAGACCTAAGTGGATCACAACGCTGATCTCTGGAATGTTATAGCAGTTCATAAAAACTTGATTTAAACATTTTTAAATGTTCTTTTTCTTTTTTTTTTGGGGGGGGGGGGTGCAGCATGGTGGAGCAGTTGATAGAGCTGCTGCCTCTTAGCGAGCAGGTTGCCCCATTTCAAATCCTGGTTGGATGCTTTTCTAGTTGGAGTTTGCATGTTCTCTCCGTGCATGCGTGGGTTTTTTCAAGGTACTCCAGTTTTCTCCCACAGACCAAAAACATGTATGTTAGACTGATTGGTAACTCTAAATTGTCTGGTGTGACAGAGTGAATGGTTGTTTGTCTCATTTGTCTCTTTTTTTCTTTTTTCTTTTTTTTCCCCATTTATAGATGGCCTCCCTTCACACCTTTTAGCCATCCTCTCACTCCAATATGTATTTTTTATTTTTTTTAAGAGAGAAAGAAAGAAAAGAGAAAGTAAGACAACAAAACAACAATTATCCACAAAAAGAGCACAAGGCAAACACACCCAACCTCCGTCCACAATCCTGCAAAGCACATGACAGAACACAGCAACGAAACATACATGCATAAAGACAGATAATATTCATGACCTTGCAGTAGCTTTCTATAAATACACATACCCATTCCTACAAATATATCAGAATCAGAATCAGAATCAGAATCAGGTTTATTGGCCAAGTATGTTGACACACACAAGGAATTTGTTTCCGGCTGTTCGTGTCTCTCTAGAAAGTGACTCTCTAAAAATGCTAAAAACTATACAGATACTTTACATAATTAAAAAAAAAAAACGTACAAATAATACACAAAATACATAAGGATTCACATCACATGGGGGTTGTGAATGGGTTGGGGGTCACGCTGATGGATGTCTGATGATCAGCTGTTGATGATGGTGATGGCCTGGGGGAAGAAACTGTTTTTGTGTCTGGCAGTCTTAGTGGACAGAGATCTGTAGCGTCTGCCAGACGGGAGGAGTTGGAACATGTTGTGACCCGGGTGTGTGGAGTCTGTGATGATTTTTCCAGCCCGTTTCCTGGTTCTTGCGTGGTACAAGTCCTGAATGGAGGGCAGTGAAGCCCCAATGACTTTCTCAGCTGTCCTCACTGTTCGCTGCAGCCTGTTCCTGTCCTGCCTTGTGGCTGCTCCAAACCAGACTGTGATGGATGTACACAGGATGGACTCAATGACTGCAGTGTAGAACTGGATCAGCAGCTCCTGAGGCAGGTCCAGCTTCCTCAACTGGCGTAGGAAGTACAGTCTCTGCTGGGCCTTTTTGAGGATGGAGGTGATGTTGTGCTCCCACTTCAGGTCATGTGAGATGGTGGTTCCCAGGAACCTGAAGGACTCTACCGTAGACACGGGGCTGTTGAAGATTTTGAGGGGCAGCAGTTCTGGGGGGTGTCTCCTGAAGTCCACTCTCATCTCTACTGTCTTCAGTGTGTTCAGCTCCAGTTTGTTCAGGCTGCACCAGGACATCAGTCGTTCCACCTCCTGTCGGTACGCAGACTCGTTGTCATCACTGATAAGTCCAATGACTGTAGTGTCATCTGCGAACTTCAGGAGTTTAACAGACGGGTCATTAGAGGTGCAGTCATTGGTGTATAGAGAGAAGAGCAGTGGAGAGAGCACACAACCCTGAGGGGCACCAATGCTGATGGACTGTGAGGAGGACATGATTTTCCCCAACTGCACCTGCTGCGTCCTGCCTGTTAGGAAGCTGGTGATCCACTGACACATGGCAGGAGAAACAGTGAGCTGGGAGAGTTTGGTGGAGAGAATGTCTGGGACAATGGTGTTAAATGCTGAACTAAAATCAAGAAACAGGATTCTTGCATAAGTCCCAGGGTGGTCTAGATGTTGCAGGATGAAATGCAGTCCCATGTTGACTGCATCATCCACTGACCTATTTGCCCGGTAGGCAAACTGCAGGGGGTCTAGCACTAGAATGACTGAATTTTCAAGATCCTAAGGACAAACCCCCTCCTTCTCCTCAACCATTAGTGGGCCATTAACTGCCTTTTGTTATAAATATGCGTGCACACAACTCAGACACCCCCACCACACCAGACTGCATTCAAATGTTTTTTTCATTCATTCAACCTTTATTTATACAGGCTAGCCTCGTTGAGTCACGGGGACTCATTTACAAGAGGGACCTGTCTCACTCACACCAAACAACCATCCACTCTCACACTCACACCTAGGGTCAATTTAGAGTCACCAATCAGCCTAACAAGCATGTTTTTTGGTCTGTGGGAGGAAACCGGAGTACCCGGAGGAAACCCACGCATGCACGGGGAGAACATGCAAACTCCACCCAGAAAGGCCCCGGACCGGGATTTGAACCGGCAACCTTCTCGCTGAGAGGCAGCAGCTCTACCAGTTGTGCCACCGTGCTGCCCACCAGGTAAAGCCGTGTGAGCACCGGGGCAAAAGCCTTTGATCGCGGGCGTGAACGCGCCAAGCTCAAATTTTACGCCCGCCTACGCGCGTGCGTTGAAAACTGCCTCGCTTGTCAGCAAATGACCAATCAGCGACCTCAATTTGTGGCTGCAGCTGCTGGAGCCTGCACTCCAGAGAGCTGCGCTTGCACAGAGCTATAATATGAACTGCCGGCGCACAGCACACGCGAGTCCAGCGGCGCTGGACACAATGCACAGCTATACTGGAGGCGTAAGACTCTGCTTGCACTTCCTCCCTTAGTCAGAAGAGAGGCTCTGACCTGAATTCACACATAACAGACCCTGAAGTTATCTCACAGTTGAACATTTTGGGACATCCACTGAACGGAAAGCTTTATCTGCTCCAGAACAATTTTATGCATAAAATTGTCTTATTCTGCTGTGCTGATTATCCTGTAACCCTGATGTTCTGTCAAATAAATTATTTTGCTTACAAGTACTGTCTCTCTCCTTGTCCTTGGCACATGTATATACGGTGCGTGCCGGCACATGCAAGTGGCCCATTGCTGTGTTCTACAACATGCTTGACATATTGTTGTCCGTCACCTGACGGACCGACACAGGTCACATGACATGAAGTCAACTGACGAACCGACATAGGTCACACGACATGAGGTCAACTGACGGACTGACACAGGTCACATGACCTGAGATCAACTGACGGACCGACACAGGTCACATGACCTGAAGTCAACTGACGGACCGACATAGGTCACATGACATGAAGTCAATTGACGGACCAACATAGGTCACACGACATGAGGTCAACTGACACAGGTCACATGACCTGAGGTCAACTGACGGACCGACACAGGTCACATGACCTGAGATCAACTGACAGACCGACACAGGTCACATGACCTGAGGTCAACTGACAGACCGACACAGGTCACATGACCTGAGGTCAAGTGACAGACCAACACAGGTCACATGACCTGAGGTCAAGTGACGGACCAACATAGGTCACATGACCTGAGGTCAACTGACAAAACGACACAGGTCACACGACATGAAGTCAACTGACGGACCGACACTGGTCACACGACATGAGGTCAACTGAAGGACCGACACAGGTCACATGACCTGAAGTCAACTGACGGACCGACACAGGTCACCTGACCTGAGGTCAACTGACAAAATGACATAGGTCACACGACATGAAGTCAACTGACAGATTGACACAGGTCATATGACCTGAGGTCAACTGATGGACCAACATAGGTCACATGACCTGAGGTCAACTGACGGACGGACACAGGTCACATGACCTGAGGTCAAGTGACGGACCAACACAGGTCACATGACCTGAGGTTGAAGGGGTTTCTCATTAGGTGTTCAAATGACCAGTCTCTCTTGTAAAAATGATGAAGATTTATTGATAGACACATAGGTTACAGGTTAACAGAGTTACAGCATGAATAAGCAATTCTTTGTGCACAGAGAATTGTGAGCATTTTGACAGACCTTTCCTCGACGAGGTTCTTCAAAGAATGCTGAAGATATCTGAGATGTTTTGGAGTATGAAGATGCAGCTTTGGGCTTCTCTGGTCTCTGATTGGCTTAAAGCACTGATAAGGAGTCCTGCAGCTCTCCTGTTTATCTGTTTTACGACCTTGGAGATTTATGGCTGGTGCAAAAGTCAGCTCCTTTGTTTTACATGGTTGAGAGTCTAAGAACAGCTCTGATCCATGTGTTTAGTGTATTATCTTTAATGTAAATTCCTGTAATTAATGTCCAGTTACACTAATTGGTGACCATGTGTGTGTGTTTGTTTTATAAGTGCTCAGCATTACTGTATAAGAGTTTGAGTCATGTGTGCTCTGCCCATCCCCCTTAAAGCCTGTGTCGGCCAGAGCAAAACGCAAAGTGCATCTCTTCCGAGCATGTTAACCCTCTCTATGCTGGATCCAAAAGTGTGCCTTATAATGTTGTTTAATTGCATAAACATTTGTAAAACAGTTGTGAATACCTTGATTATAAAGCACTCGTGTATTAATCATATACAGTAGTGTATTAGTTTCAAATGAGATTAACATATAGAACTTCTAAACGTGTGTATTTCCTTTCACCCCCTCTCTTGACCTATTTTAATAGGTCAAAACAACCTGCACGCCACCAGCCGGATCCCCGGAAGAGGACCCCCACCTCAACACCACACGAAAAATACATCACACCAAATAAAATCACCCAAAAACAAAAAATCAACCAAATCTAACGCAACCTCCATGTGACTCCAAAGCTAATCAATAACCCAACACCAAAACAATAATCACAAGCCACAAATCACTCCACCAAGACACAAGAGGATAAATGTAATCATCCCTTTAACCCCATCCTTGGAGTGGTCTGCCTGACCCCTCACCAACTCCACAGGCATCTGGACTCGGACAAATACATGTGACCCCTCACATCTGGCAGAGAACTGCGTCTGCGTCAGCTCTGCAGAGGTGGCCCCTAACGCTTGCACCGACTCATAAATGAACATCCCAAAGTGGTAATCTAAAGCTTCTCTGCGCAACAGGTGATCTCCGACTTTTGATCCCGGGAAGAAGCCACGCTTCCATTCCACTGGGACCTCTGAACCCCAAGAAGACTCGAGCTGACTGACGTCAGAAGTCTTTGACCGTCCCACATAGTGAGAACCGTTACTCAAAGACACCAGGTACGACCCCTCTGTAACTGCAACCGGTGCACAGCACCCAGTCCAGTTCACTGGCAAGGTCAGGAATACCTGATGTCCACACAGCCAGGCCAAGGCCTCAACCGGGTACGTACCATTGCTGCTAGGCACACCCATGAACTCCCTTCCTGGATGGTACACCGCTCGGCACCTCTCCACAGGGAGTGACCCCACTACCACCTGATAAGAGTCCTGATGATGGATGCGGTGCACACAGACAGGAAACTGTCCACTGGAAGGCCAATCTACAAATTGAGCTAACACCATCGGCTGTGATAATGTACTCAATTTGCACCACTTAGGCTGACATTGCAGGTGCTCCATGTAGAATCCTCTGGAGCTAATCTGCAGAACACAAAATGACAGCATCCGGTCGAGAGGTTTAATACTCAATGGCAGCTGTGATTCGGCAACAGGAAGTGGGGTACAAATGTAAGACTCAGACCTGTGACGGCTTCTGGCCAAGAACTGCGCATACCTGTACCAAGAGTTCCTCTGAAAGACTTCAGAAAAATTCATCGACAGATGACCAGCATCCTGTACCTGCGTCCATGCCCCCTGCATGAGGACATCTCTCTTGTCCCTCTGATGAGGTACGGGATGACAGCTCGGATGACCTGGTATCACACAGAAATACTCCAACAACAGAATGATGGAAACGATAATCAATGACCCCACACCTCCAGCCACCATTAGCCTCTTCTGCCCCTCAGCCATGCTTGATCTAGTTCGAAATCCTCTACAGTGTCACACTTTGAACCCTGAAATGTGATGAAACACAACAGAAACACAAATTACCCCCTTCTCAGTTAAATCTGCAGAACCGGAAAAGGTAAATACACATGAAAACACAGTGTTGAAAAACCAACCACCAAACGCATGCACAGTTAACAAAATCTTCTTTTTCTCCTTGCTTTTTTTATTAACACAGGAAATCACTGGAACCGCACCTGTAAAAAATACATCCTCAAAATGAATAAATCACTCTCCCATTGAATTTTGAACCAGAAATAAGGAATTGGTGAACAACCCCTAATATTTTATGATTTTAACACTGAAATTGAAAAATGTAACTCCAAACCCTTGAAAGTTAGACCTGGTAATGAATTAAAGTATGTGTTGTTCTGTTGATTTCTAGTTTTAGAATAGAAGTAAGTTTAATTGATAAAAGTTAAAAGTTAAAATGTAGCAGACAACTAAATTAAATCTAAGATAAGAAATAGTAGTAGAATGTAACCCTAATTTAATATTAAAGGTGAAATCTAATATCTAATCCTAAGTGTGTGATCTTTAAAATGTGTGATTTAAGATTTAAATTCTGCAATATTGATGATTTAATAATGCGAAAATAGAAACACCTGTAAAATTTAAAACACTGTTCCAGTTCTTCTGATTTTAAAGTAACACTCTGATTCCTGTTCCTGTTAGATCTTTGTTGAAAGCTGCAATCTTCAGAGGTCACGAGGGCGTTGAATCGCCACCACCCTATTCCTTGGGCTGCAGATTGCTCAAGGTGATAACCCAGTTGGTACTTTGTTCAAATTTCCCCGTTCCACTGGTCAAGCAAAATGCCCCGACCCAAGAGAATGGCAGGCCCCCCTTCCTCTTCAGCTCCTCTTGCTGTGCTCTGCCTTTTTAAGCTGCAATCATGCAACTGGTTCTTCCCTCTCAAGGCAAGTAAGAACAAAAGATGCTTAATAGGATGACTTTCCACAGCGAGAACCCAGGTGTTTTCAGAAAGCTCCTTCTCCCACTCGAACCAGAACACCTCACGAACAGATGACTCCCACAGATGCTGAAGTGTGGTGCAGGGAAAACAGAAGCTCACGCCTTCCCTCGAGCTCGGTTTTCCAGAAACCAGATGCAACCAGGCCCACACCACGTGTGAACCCCTCCTCCAGATGCAAAGCCCCCCTTTTCAGCTCAGCAGCTCTGACAGGTCTTCTGTGACCGGTTGTGATGACCTCTGAGGCTTTTCCTCCGGATCGCTCTGGCTGTGCCTCTCCCTCTCTCGCGCGCTGCTGGTGATGTGCGCCTCGACAGCTCAGCTGTGCGCACCCCCTTTGGCTCAGGCCACTCTCTTTTAGAGGCCCTGAGAAGCACCCCGGGTGTCAGTGGACCTTCCGGCCTCGTTCAGGCTTTGCACTCTCAGGTGTAACGGATCCAAAGATCTGTAGATGGAAGCTGGACAAACAACTATTAGTCTCTCAAAATACATTATATGCGACATTACAACAACCCTTATCCCCTATCTACAGATGTCCTCAGCCCTAATGGCCATTTTGTAAAGCCCCAAATCAATTAATTTTAGTCTGTGCACAGATTACAGCCAATTTTCCAAAAGTGTACTAACATGTTTGAGGCCTAAAGTATTTCTAACATTCACTAGATCTGCATTACTAAAATGTGTACCATTATCTGATCTGATTTTTACAGGAAAACCATGACATGGAATGTAACAATTGATTAAAAATTTTTAGGACCGGTTTGTTGTCCTCTCTTTTAATTTTTATTTTTTATTTTTATGCTCCTAGTCAGCCGGCGAGTTTGGCACGCCAACCATAAATTTCTGAACCCTTTTACCGGTTTGAACATGTCTGTACAACCAATTATTATCTCATGACCCGGTGTCATCACGGTCGAAAATTTCCTTGTTCGCGTGACCTCCTCGTCTGTTGAGCCTCACGCAATGAACGCACGGTGCAATGTTCTGATCAGAGAATTTAAATGTGTGTGTGCCACCAGCTGAAATTCTCTTCATCTGGTGTGCCCCACATGCGCAAGTCCTGTTGCTCCTCCAAAATCCTCTTCTCTTCCATCTTCTGGATGAATTCACAATCCATCCTGCCCCACTCCAACTCCATGGTCCTGTTTT
>JBBPBX010071329.1:0-18350 GCA_038048925.1 Garcialebias charrua | reverse complement strand
AGTTCTCTGTCTTCATGTTCCGGTTATCTGTCTTCATGTTCCAGTTCTCTGTCCTCATGTTCCAGTTCTCTGTCTTCATGTTCCAGTTCTCTGTCTTCATGTTCCGGTTCTCTGTCTTCATGTTCCGGTTCTCTGTCCTCATGTTCCGGTTCTCTGTCTTCATGTTCCAGTTCTCTGTCTTCATGTTCCAGTTCTCTGTCCTCATGTTCCAGTTCTCTGTCCTCATGTTTGGATTATTTGTACTTGTTCTCCAGTTCTCCTTATTCTTGTCCAGGTTGAGGAATGATGCAGACTGTTGGTGAAATTAATCTTCTAATATGTTCTCCTGGTTTTCCTGCTACACACCACAAGTATGTTCATCCTTAGGGGAGAACCTCACAGGAACCCGTAGAGACAGAAAAGTGGATCTCTAGATTTATTTTAAACCTTTGGAAATATAAAACCATGAAATGAAGAGTGAAGAAAATAGTTTATTTTTTATTGTTAGGTACTTCTGGGTAAGAGAACCTGGAGGGAACAATCAGAACTTGAGTTAGAACTGTGACCCAAACTGACAAAAGACAGAAAGTTCTAGAATCCTTAAACCATAAGGAGGTTCTGAAAGATTGGTTAAAAACCGAAACAGAAAGGTTCAGTTTGATTGTGCTCCTCGTCATGATTCAGGTTCTTGTCGAACATGAGAACCACAGTTTTAATCCAGAGTTCTTCTGTAATTTCCATGTTCTTCTGAGATGGAACCAGTTTCTGTGTCTGTATTGATGTCTTCTGTTTGTGTTTCCATCAGCACCCATCGCAGCCGGAACCGGGCCCAACTTCTCTCTGGCGGACCTGGACAGCTCCTCCTACTACAGCATGAGCCCAGGAGCCATGAGGAGACCCCTGCCGAGCACCTCCTCCTCCAGGTACTTGTTCTGGCTCCTTACTGGGTCACCGCAGAGAACCACTTCCATCCTGGACAGAGGGCGAAGTCACCAAGGCCAACGCCATGTCTAAAAATGTATTCTGTTTATGAAGAAAGTTTGGTCTAAAAAATTAGTTTTTATGACAAGAGAACTGACAGAAATGTGGAAGCTTCCACAGAGATGTCCCCACCTGTGGAACTACAAGCTCCGCCCCCAACCTCTGCTGTCCAGTTGAAGCTGGGGCTACCTGCCCTGCCCTGCAGCAAACACACACACGTATCATCTGACTCCACCTACCTCTCCAGGGACCGCCCACACACAGAGCACTGAGACAGAGGACCAGACCTATGTGGAAATACACACACACACATGCACGCGCACACACGTGCACACACAGACACATCAATCAATCAATCAATCAATCACCTTTATTTAACCAGGTAGAGCCCGTTGAGATCGAGATCTCTTTTACAAGGGTGACCTGGTCAAGTGGTCAGCAGCACACGTCACATTGGCAATAGGCATTTGCACTTATCAAAAGAAAATAAAGAAAACTACAATCACAGTAAACAGATGTTGACAGTTCAAAACCAAAAATAGTTCAAATAGTTCAAAATAGTTCAAAATCTATATACATTATATACAAAACAAGCAGACAGACCTCGGTTGGGTAAATAAAGTTAAAAAAATCAACAATGACAGTTAAAAAAAATCAACAATGACAAAATACTGAGTGAATACATACTGAGTGAATCTGAAGCTTCTTGTTCTCCACTTGAACTTCACTCGAGTCACATGACCAGAACTCATTAGATTGCACTCTGGACTTGTGAGTCTTGATTCTGTACTTATGAGTCTTGATTTGGGACTTGATTCTGGACTTGTGAGTCTTGATTTGGGACTTGATTCTGGACTTGTGAGTCTTGATTTGGGACTTGATTCTGGACTTGTGAGTCTTGATTTGGGACTTGATTCTGGACTTGTGAGTCTTGATTCTGGACTTGTGAGTCTTGATTTGGGACTTGATTCTGGACTTGTGAGTCTTGATTTGGACTTGATTCTGGACTTGTGAGTCTTGATTCTGGACTTGTGAGTCTTGATTTGGGACTTGTGAGTCTTGATTTGGGACTTGATTCTGGACTTGTGAGTCTTGATTCTGGACTTGTGAGTCTTGATTTGGGACTTGTGAGTCTTGATTTGGGACTTGATTTTGGACTTGTGAATCTTGATTTGGGACTTAATTCTGGACTTGTGAGTCTTGATTCTGGACTTGTGAGTCTTGATTTGGGACTTGATTCTGGACTTGTGAGTCTAGATTTGGGACTTGATTCTGGACTTGTGAGTCTTGATTCTGGACTTGTGAGTCTAGATTTGGGACTTGATTCTGGACTTGTGAGTCTTGATTTGGGACTTGATTCTGGACTTGTGAATCTTGATTTGGGACTTGATTCTGGACTTGTGAATCTTGATTCTGGACTTGTGAGTCTTGATTCTGGACTTGTGAGTCTTGATTCTGGACTTGTGAGTCTTGATTTGGGACTTAATTCTGGACTTGTGAGTCTTGATTCTGGACTTGTGAGTCTTGATTTGGGACTTGATTCTGGACTTGTGAGTCTAGATTTGGGACTTGATTCTGGACTTGTGAGTCTTGATTTGGGACTTGATTCTGGACTTGTGAGTCTAGATTTGGGACTTGATTCTGGACTTGTGAGTCTTGATTTGGGACTTGATTCTGGACTTGTGAGTCTTGATTTGGGACTTGATTCTGGACTTGTGAGTCTTGATTTGGGACTTGATTCTGGACTTGTGAGTCTTGATTTGGGACTTGATTCTGGACTTGTGAGTCTTGATTTGGGACTTGATTCTGGACTTGTGAGTCTTGATTTGGGACTTGATTTTGGACTTGTGGGTCTTGATTCTGGACTTGTGAGTCTTGATTTGGGACTTGATTCTGGACTTGTGAGTCTTGATTTGGGACTTGATTCTGGACTTGTGAGTCTTGATTCTGGACTTGAGTGTAAAGACTTGTGACTTATAAACCAACCGTCTTCTCTATTGATCAGAATCGAATCTTTCAAAAGTAAAAATTTTATTTGTGTTTTTCATGTTTTCATATTAATACTTCCTGTCTGTAGAAGGTTTTCAGAATAAAATCACATTTTGTTGAGTGGGTATGTGACCCGGCTTGTTCTGGTTAAAGGTTCAGTATGCAGTTTCTGTAGAACTGCAGCACTTAGAAATATTTTCAACAGGCAAAGCATTCTGATCCCTCCCCCTCAGAGCCATATATGGCTCTGCCCCCTTGTGGTCTGTTAAATTTCAAATTCAAGCTCTGTTTTTATTGGCTGGTTACAAACTCTGTTTTTATTGGCTGGAAAATGGTGGGTCACCTTTTCTTTTTAGAAATGCTTATTTACCACCTGGAGAAGCAAAGGGACAATTATTATTATTTTTTTTTTTCAGAGATTACCTGGCTAACATCAGTCTGTCAGGAGGTAGTGACAGAGTGAAGAAATATGTTCATAAAAAAAAGCTACATACTGAAGCTTTAAAGTCAAAGTCAAAGTCAAAGTCAACTTTATTGTCAGATCTGCAATATGTACTGTACAGGACATACACAGGACCGAAATTGCGTTTCTCTCAGTCCCTCGGTGCAACAGTAAACATCTAAACATTGAAACACTGAAACATATAATAATAGACATAAGCATAAAATAGTAAAACTAACACTGTCCTGAGTTTTTTGCATAGTGGTATAAGAGTATGAAAATTTACACCAACTCTAAAACTAAAACATTAAACATTTAATGAACATAATACTGTCCTGAGTTTTTGCATACTAGTATAAAAAAAGAGTATAAAAAGTATAACTAAAATAAACTAAAGGTTTCTAGCATTGACATTTGCAAAGTGGCAAAGCAGCGTATGAGTTAATGTACACAGTATATGTATGAGGTAGTAGTTGATGTTGTTATAGAGGCAAAAAGTGGCATATGCAGTAAGGCACATTGGGCATCCCTAAATAAGACCGTTCAGAGCACACTGTATATGTATCAGCAGTGGTGTAGATATTAGAGTAGTGTAAATGTAAACAGTAGTAATTACATGTAAGCAGTAGTAATAAAAGTAAACAGTATTAATAAATGTAAACAGAGAATGTAAACAGTATTATGATTATAGGCAGTGATGTAATACAAACATTAGTGCAAGTATGAGAAGTAGTGCAAACTGTATGAGCACATGACCGAGAGTTTAGTGAATAACCCGTTTGATGACACAGAGTCCAGTGTTAAAATCTTAAAGACCTGTTCACAGAAACTCTGACATTCTACGTAACGTTAACAAAGCTACTCTGCCCTCTGTGTGTGTGTGTGTGTGCGTGCGTGCGTGCGTGCGTGCATGCGCGCGTGTGTGTGTGTGTGTGTGTGTGCGCGTGTGTGTGCGCATGTTCATGTGCAGCTCTGCCAAGAGAATAAAGTGCATGGAGGAGGACGTGGACAGTCCGGGTGAGGAGTCCTACTACCCGAGCCAAGGCCGATCTCCGAGCGGCAGCTGGCACGACGTGGAGCCAGGTAGGCCATCACCATGGCAACCACACCTCCCACTAATACCACCTAATAACCCTGACCATCTTCAACATCATCATCACACACACATCAACATGTGACAGGATGTGGGCGGAGCTTACAGAATGCAGGAATGTGTGAATGTGTGAGAGATTAAAACATATTTTATTTGACTAGAAACACCTACAGTTCTCGTGAAAGTGACATCACACACATGCAGGAGGCGGGGCATAGAGGAGGGACTTACTATGTCCTATTGCTGGGTTGCAATCACGTGACCCGGAAGTGGCGCGAAATTCAGATGCGGGGCAGGAAGTGATTTTCCCCAGTTCAAAACACAGCAGAATGGATTACAGCAAGTATGCCAAAGCCCTAAATAAACTGGCGAGGACGAGTTTTGGGTTAACCATTTAGGATCAAAAGAAGCTTTAAATGGTTGTCGACTTGTTTCTGCCCGGGTGAGTAGTGAGATGTATTATTTATTTAGTAATTAGCCTATGCTAACTACGCTATCGCTAATGCTAACAACAAGTTTAGTTAGCCCCCTGTTATTTCTATGTGCGTGGATCTACTTAAAAATAATATATTTAGCTTCTGTAAAGCCAAATTCGTGCTGGAGTTGTATGTGTTAACGTTGAGTCATATGCATTTCTACACTGTAGGTCAGAGATCTACAGTAACTCCATTAAAAAGGTAAGTTAATGTACTGAAAATATTATGATTTTTTTTGTTTTGATAATACAGTATCATCAAGGTGATCGTATCTTCTTTGTAACTTCAGATACTAGCTGGTTAAACTCAAGGTGGCCATACATGGGAGCCTCACCAGATGGAGTCGTTTCATGTGACTGTCATGGAGCCAGGGTGTGTGAAATCAAGGTAAAATTTATTTCTCAAAAGGTTTGGACTACTGCACTGCAGACTTAGCTTTTTTAGATTTTTCTACCTGGATTATTGAGCATGCATTAGGGTACTGCACTGCAGACTTTGCGCACCTCACAGTATGAATGTTACAACTATAATTTTTTACTCAAATCTTTGTTGTTTGCATATTTCACAGCATGTAGCCGTAGTTTTGGGGATGGTCTTGCAGTTTGTGGGATGTTGCCTTGTTTCCAGTTAAAAAATGTGTGACCTTTCCATCACCTTTTAAAACTTAGTCCAGATTAATACATTCTTACCTGTGGAACACACCTGGTTGACAGAGACATAAATATAGTCTCATTTTCTAACATTGGTGTTGGATAGTGAAATGAGTGAAACACAATCTTTAAAAACGTATCATATTGAAATGTTTTGGAGACTACCGTATTTATTTTTTATGTCTAAGTTTCATTGTCTTGTCCTTCAGTGCCCACAGAGCAAACAGCATGAAGTCGGTCTGAGGATGTGTGCTGGACAGCCTGGTTTTTGTCTCGTCGTCTCGTCAAGGTTGGAGATTCTGTACAACTGGATAGGAACCATCCTTATTACCATCAGCTCCAGGATCAGATTCACATTGTGGATGTACAATATTGTGATTTTGTAGTATGGAGTGAAAATGATATTTATGTGGAAAGAATTCTGCCAGATGACCAGCTGTGGGAAACAGCAGTTCCCAAAATTCAGCACTATTTTACACATTGCATCCTACCTGAAATCCTGGGACAGAAATCCACACGTGACTAACCAATCTAAGAATCAAGAATGTTATTTGGAGTAGTTGATGAAAGGAGTTTGAAAAGTTTATACAAATTTAAACAGTTGCTCTTTTTTTCCCCAAAAACATTTGTCACTACCATAACATGTTTCAGCTACACCTGTAGCAAGCACTCTGCAGAAGGGTCATGTGATGTTGTTACATGTCATGACAGCTGTTTTTTATTTACAATAATCTTAATTGAAAAGTTAAGTATGTTAAATCAAATGATATATTTAAATCAATATGAGATTAGCTTGTGAATTTCAAAGGTGTTCTAATATGTTAAATAACAGCACATACAAATGTCATATGTCACAAATGTTGCAAAATGAGTCTACTTCAGAAAAATGTTTTTATTTCAATAGCAAAACTCATGTCATTTTAACTGACCAATATTCACAAAGATTGGTTATGGAGTTCATTGAATAAATTAAAAATATTCAACCTTATTGGGTAAATTTTTTTTTTGTCTTCATGAACAATTAACATGTACAAATATGGTCTGTAACAGTATTAGTGATTTAATTTACTTTTGATTTACTTTAAATGATAAATACATGTATAATCATTTAAACTTAAAATATTTATATAAATATAGTTGATTGAATTACTTGTCGCTCAGGCCACTATTAAGAATTGTAATCTTTCATGGAGAACATGAATCGTTCTAAAACAAATTCGAGACACAGTGGCTTTTGACACATTAAATCTATAGGCAAGGTCTTGAAGCTGCAGATGTAATCTGAGATGCATAAGTATCATAATAAATTGCTCAAATTTGGAGAGTGCTGACAGTGATGACATGCTGATGTATAAGGTTCACAGAGCTGAAAAATTTGCATCAAAACTAAAAAGTTGGGCAGTCCCGTATAAAACTTTGTTTTATCGTTGTTCTGGAAGGTTTCAGGAGTAAATTTAGTCACTGAGACTTTTTCCTTAAGGTCGCAGATCTCAGTTGTGTAGCCTTTCACTGCATCCTCCAGCTTTGTGAGGTCAACCATGCTTAGATCCGTCTGGCATTCTGCATCTGCAAATATTTAATTATTAAAAATTACGTTCAGAAATTCTATAAATAAATAAATAGTATTTTTATTTATTATTATTTTACCTTTGAATCGTTCGTTTTCAGGGGCTGGTAAGCTTTCTTCACAGAGCTCATCTTCCAGACTGTTGGCCTCCTCAGTGCAGAGAAGCTTCCAGGCCTTAGCTCTTTCCCTGCGCCGGAGGGATGCTTCTGTTTGTGGCCACTCGTTACTTCTTTGGTACCCCAGGTTAACAGTGGGGGCCCAGTCTTGGGAATGTACATCACCTGCTGCACTCGGACAACCTAAATATAAGACACCACTTTAAAGTAAAACACGTAAATGCCTTTCCTAGCACTAAGCTAACCGCTAACAACATTAGCATTCTAATCGGATTTTTTCTGGGAACAACCAAGTGTTGAACCACTACACAAGCTAGGGCATAACATATCTTACCTGTCTTTCTAGTTACTGTCCAATAAAATATCTGAAAATATGATTTAAACGATACGACCCTTACCTGTAACAAAGTGGTCGCTGCAGACTCTCGTCAGTTTCTGCACCTCCTGTTTTTAGCCGTAGGTTGTAATCCACGTTTGTCGTCTTTTTTCTGTAAGTTTTTTTAAATTAATCCCCTTGTAGCATACTACTTTCGGAACACGAAAATAACTTTTATCTATCTCTCGATTAGAGCGGTTGCAACAACCGTAAACGGCACAGAATTTAGGCATGTTGATGCTGAATCAGCAACAGAAGGAAACGGCTGCGTTTACTTCTTGCCCCGCATCTGCATTCTGTGACGTCACTGCTACGTCATCTGAAACCCAGCAATAGAGGCAGAGCTTTCTGTCTCAAATACAGGCGGGGCTTACTGTGAGGCGGAGCTTCCTGTCCACTGTAGAGGTGGAGTTTTTTCTTTGTTCAAGTCTGATATAAAATGCATCAAGTGGAGAAAATTAGTTCAGATGAAGTTATAAAAATACAAACAAATCAAAGTTTTTTAAGAAACAGAAACTCAGAGATTTTTTTTGTTATCAGGTTTTCTTATGTTTTAACACAAACAATACTTTTTTCCATCCCTTTATTTTATTTGTAAATCACAGTCATTAAAATAATAGATGGTATTGTTTATCAATTAACAATGAGCTTTGCTTCACTAAATAATTATCTAAATAATGAATTTTACAATTGTACAATGTAAAAATCAATCCTTGATATATGATTATACATTAAATAACATTTTGTACAAATAGAAGTCCTTTTAAATACCGTACACAGTTTGTAATCCAAAATTTTTTTTATTTATTTAATCAGTTCAAAATCAAACTTTAAATTATTTCCCTCTCTTATAAACTAATTTTCCTTTTAGAAGTTTTGTGATTTCTTTATGACATCAACACCCGGTTGAGGCGTTGCCTCCATCTTTCTCTCCCTCTCAGTCTCACTTTTCATTTATTCATCCTGCCTTTTCTTTCTTTCCTTCCCTCCTTTCCTTCATCTCATGGTGGAAAGCTGGATATAAGCTACGTGGCTCTCTAGCTAGCTCGTTCATCTCCCGACAAGGTAAAACCGACAAAGCGACTTTAATTTTCTGTCTCCGTGTTTGTGAAACCGCCTCTCCTCCTCCTCCTCCTCCTGATGATGGACAGATGGACGTAAATGTTTGTGTTGTCTGGTTCTGTCTGCTGGACTGTCACTCCTGTCCCCGCCTTCCCCACCCCCGACTCCGCCCACCTGCAGCATGCTGATGACATCATCGTAGTTGTTGGTTGATGTTGCAGCACAGCATGATGCTGTGTGTGTTCAAACAACTACTGTATCTGTTTTTGATTCAAAATGCACACACACATGTACGGAACGTGAAAGGTGTGTGTGTGTGTGTGTGGAGGCAGTCATTCAGCTTTCAGCAAAGTACAGGGAGTCCTCGACTTACGAACGAGTTCCGGACCTAAGGACCGTTCGTAAGTCGAAAATGATGTAAGTCGGATCACATGCAAAATATATATATATATTTTTTTATTTTTTTATTTATTATAAATGAATACATGTACTACATGTAGCTAGCTCCCTTTATGTGAAAGGGAGACAATTCAACTCACTCCTTCATCTTTAAAAACTGTGTTAGGATAGGCTAAGTACTTGGTGACTGTACAGTACTGTACATGTATTCATGTATTCATTTATTTAAAAAAAAAAATATATATATATATATTTTTTTTTATGAGATGCGTTCGTAAGTCAGGGTTGCCGTAGGTCAGGGGCGCCGTAAGTCGGGGACTCCCTGTATTTCCCTTCCAGGTGTGATATAACCTGTCCTCTGTTGCCATGGTGACCTTACCAAAGTGTTGTCATGTATGTCAATCAATACGTCAGCAAATTCAATGTGATTGTGAAAATGATGGATGTTGGATGGGTGTCAGATAGATGGATGGGTGTTGGATGGATGTTAGATGGGTGTTGAATGGATGTTGGATGGATGTTGGATGGATTTTGGATGGGTGTTGGATGGATGTTGGATAGATGCTGGATGGTTGTTAACTGGTTGTTAGATGGATTTTAGATGGGTGTCAAATGGATGTTGGATGGTGTTAGATGGATATTGGATGAGTGTTGGATGGATGTTGATGGTATTAAATGGATGTTGGATGGGTGTTGGTTGGATGTTAGGTGGATGTTGGATGGTTGTTAGATGGATGTTAGATAGATGTTGGATGGGTGTTAGATGGATGTTGGATAGATGTTGGATGGGTGTTAACTGGTTTTTAGATGGGTGTTGGATGGCTGTTGAATGGCTGTTGGATGGATGTTGGATGGGTGTTGGATGGATGTTAGATAGATGTTGGATGGTTGTTAACTGGTTGTTAGATGGATTTTAGATGGCTGTTAAATGGATGTTGGATGGTGTTAGATGGATATTGGATGAGTGTTGGATGGATGTAGATGGTCTTGAATAGATAGTGGATGGATGTTGGATGGATGTTGAATGGCTGTTGGATGGATGTTGGATGGATGTTAGATGGATGTTGGATGGGTGTTGGATAGATGTTGGATGGTTGTTAACTGGTTGTTAGATGGATTTTAGATGGGTGTCAAATGGATGTTGGATGGTGTTAGATGGATATTGGATGAGTGTTGGATGGATGTTGATGGTATTAAATGGATTCTGGATGGATGTTGGATGGGTGTTGGATGGATGTCAGATGGGTGTTGGATGAACAGACTCAGCCCAGTTATTTTTGTCCCAAACCTCTTTATCTCTCTGTCACACACCTCCTGCTGTCTGTGACTGTAAGCCCCGCCCCCTGCAGGTGTTTGGACTCCTACCTGAGCTCCAGTGGTCCAGATGTTCTGCTTCCTTCTCTCCAAAAACAGCAGTTTGCTTCAAAATGTGCCGTTTTATCAGTGACCGACAGATTCTTGTTTAATCACTGATCTGGACGTCAGTGAGAGTTTGTTTTTAATAAATCCCTCTGACATACCTCCCTGTTAGACCCTCCCATTTGTGAAAGCTCCGCCTACACTGACTCCTCCCCCTGTTGTTTGTTTTGCCCCTCCTGGAGGTGCTGAAACTTGTTAAAGTTCTTCTGAAGCCTTCTGGGTTCCTCATCTTCCTCACCCTGGTTCTTGGCAGGGATGATGTCACCCGCTGGCATTCTAAAGAGGTCAGAGAGGTCAGAGAGGTCCGGGTTCTGCGGCCCAGAACCTTCGTCGGGCGACGCCTCCTCTTCTTCCTCCTCCTCCTCCTCTCCCCGAATGGCTTTCACACACCACCACCGGCCCATCATTGCCGGGCCTCGAGGTGAGGTCCAGAACCAGCCACCCCGCCCCCACCCCTTGCCTCCCCCTCCTCAGTCAGTCCCATCAGGTGGAGAGACACACCTGCTCTGTGACTCCGCCCACTCACAACTTTTCCTTTTTTCCCACAATTTTTGGATCAAACCCTTTTAGCCCCTGTGTGTGTGTGTGTCCTTGTTTATGTTACTTTGTGAGGCCCATTTTTCTGAGTTATACCTAATTGTGAGGACCGACTGCTCCTTATGGGGCCCAAAGCCCGGGCCCCATATGAAGAAGTCCTGTTGGTGGGTTAGGGGTTAGGTTTAGGGTAAAGGTCAGGGTTAGGCTATAGAAATGAATGAAAAATGAATGGAAGTCAATGCAATGGCCCCATAAAGATAGAAAAACAAACTTGTGTGTGTATGTGTGATCTACACAATGTTCTTGTCTAGTTTAATATTGACAGGGTTCTACGTATATTTTTTGTTGACACTGGGATCAGACAGAACAGGAAGTAACAGAACAAAAAAAGGATAAAGACATTTGTTTTAGCATGAACATTTTCCACTAGTTGAGTTGTTTTTGAATGTTCTCCGGTAGTTGTCTTTTTCCAGAATGTTCTCCGGTAGTTGTCTTTTTCTGGAATGTTCTCCGGTAGTTGTCTTTTTCTGGAATCTTCTCTGGTAGTTGTCTTTTTCCTGAATGTTCTCCGGTAGTTGTCTTTTTCTGGAATGTTCTCCGGTAGTTGTCTTTCTGGAATGTTCTCCAGTAGTTGTCTTTTTCTGGAATGTTCTCCGGTAGTTGTCTTTTTCTGGAATGTTCTCTGGTGGTTGTCTTTTTCTGGAATGTTCTCCAGTAGTTGTCTTTTTCTGGAATGTTCTCCGGTAGTTGTCTTTTTCTGGAATGTTCTCCGGTAGTTGTCTTTTTCTGGAATGTTCTCCGGTAGTTGTCTTTTTCTGGAATGTTCTCCGGTAGTTGTCTTTTTCTGGAATCTTCTCCAGTAGTTGTCTTTTTCTGGAATGTTCTCCGGTAGTTGTCTTTTTCTGGAATGTTCTCTGGTAGTTGTCTTTTTCCTGAATGTTCTCTGGTAGTTGTCTTTTTCTGATGTTCTCCAGTAGTTGTCTTTTTCTGGAATGTTCTCCGGTAGTTGTCTTTTTCTGGAATGTTCTCTGGTAGTTGTCTTTTTCTGGAATGTTCTCCAGTAGTTGTCTTTTTCTGGAATGTTCTCCGGTAGTTGTCTTTTTCTGGAATGTTCTCCGGTAGTTGTCTTTTTCTGGAATGTTCTCCAGTAGTTGTCTTTTTCTGGAATCTTCTCCAGTAGTTGTCTTTTTCTGGAATGTTCTCCGGTAGTTGTCTTTTTCTGGAATGTTCTCTGGTAGTTGTCTTTTTCCTGAATGTTCTCTGGTAGTTGTCTTTTTCTGATGTTCTCCAGTAGTTGTCTTTTTCTGGAATGTTCTCCGGTAGTTGTCTTTTTCTGGAATGTTCTCTGGTAGTTGTCTTTTTCTGGAATGTTCTCCAGTAGTTGTCTTTTTCTGGAATGTTCTCCGGTAGTTGTCTTTTTCTGAATGTTCTCCGGTAGTTGTCTTTTTCTGGAATGTTCTCCGGTAGTTGTCTTTTTCTGGAATCTTCTCCAGTAGTTGTCTTTTTCTGGAATGTTCTCCGGTAGTTGTCTTTTTCTGGAATGTTCTCTGGTAGTTGTCTTTTTCCTGAATGTTCTCTGGTAGTTGTCTTTTTCTGATGTTCTCCAGTAGTTGTCTTTTTCTGGAATGTTCTCCGGTAGTTGTCTTTTTCTGGAATGTTCTCTGGTAGTTGTCTTTTTCTGGAATGTTCTCCAGTAGTTGTCTTTTTCTGGAATGTTCTCCGGTAGTTGTCTTTTTCTGGAATGTTCTCCGGTAGTTGTCTTTTTCTGGAATGTTCTCCAGTAGTTGTCTTTTTCTGGAATGTTCTCTGGTAGTTGTCTTTTTCTGAATGTTCTCCGGTAGTTGTCTTTTTCTGGAATGTTCTCCAGTAGTTGTCTTTTTCTGGAATGTTCTCCGGTAGTTGTCTTTTTCTGGAATGTTCTCCAGTAGTTGTCTTTTTCTGGAATGTTCTCTGGTAGTTGTCTTTTTCCTGAATGTTCTCCAGTAGTTGTCTTTTTCTGGAATGTTCTCCAGTAGTTGTCTTTTTCTGGAATGTTCTCCGGTAGTTGTCTTTTTCTGGAATGTTCTCCAGTAGTTGTCTTTTTCTGGAATGTTCTCTGGTAGTTGTCTTTTTCCTGAATGTTCTCCAGTAGTTGTCTTTTTCTGGAATGTTCTCCGGTAGTTGTCTTTTTCTGGAATGTTCTCTGGTAGTTGTCTTTTTTCTGGAATGTTCTCCGGTAGTTGAGTTGTTCCTGGTGGGAGGAACATGCTACCTCTGAAGAGCAGAGCACTGCAGCAGTGGGTTCAGATAGAACCTTCTCAGAACCGTTAGTTCTGGTTGACTTGATCTGCCGACTTCTCGCTCCTGAGGAACGTCATTTTTTAAACCTTCGTTTGGATGTTCTCCTGAATGTTTAGGCTTTTTTCTCCTCAGCGTTCTCCTCCTCCTCACATCATGTTCACCATTTCTGTTCTCCGTCTTCATCTCATCCTCTCAGCCTAGATCCTCACCTTACGGTTTATGAGTTTTCATCTTGTGGTGGAGAACATCTGCAGGGTTGAGAGGAAGACACACACACTCCTGTACTTTCAGAGGAACATCACTGACCACTTGTGTTCCTCAGGCAGAACATGGACCACAGAGAGAAATGCATTTTCTCTACTCATAATTACAGTGGTAGGCACAGCCCGCTAAAGCGCAAATCCGCTAATTGCGGACCTAAACAATTTGTTTGCGCTTAAGCGGATTTACTAATTTTTATAATTCATTAGCGGATTTGCGCTTTTTCTATTTAAAATGCAGTACCGCTAATTACTAATTATCTATCAGTATTTATTGTCTTGAACAGTGGAAAGTTTAACTGTTATGAATCACAATGCACGTGATCCATTCTACAGCTCCCCTCCCAACTAACAGCAATCACTAGGCGTGTTTCCATCAAGGTTTCTAGGTGCGCATTATGAAGCATCGCATCAGAAAAGCTAAATGGAAACGGCATAATTCGAGTTAACTTCCTCTAAGTCGCTCTAAAGTTTATACGCTCGCTTGAGGTAGTTTTTGGGGAGTCGATTCAGAGCTGAGTCGGCTAAACGACAGATGGAAACAGATTAGCCGACTCAGTTCTGCCGCAGCGAACATTCACGTCACGTGACTGATCAGCTGTTTCCGCTCCGGACAACATGTAACATCGCTAAAACTAGTTGGCATGACAGAATAAATACAACTTGCCCGATAGCAACACATACCTGAAATATTCTCTCCATTTTGCCGAGATGTCTGTTTTCAAACGCTACTTCCTGTTTACTGTGGAAGTGCGTAACGCTGACGTCTGACGTATGGCGCTGACGTGTGACGTAATGACGCTGACGTCTGACGTAGAGACGCTTTGCGTGGCATTGCAGATGCGCTTCAAGCCAGTTAATGGAAACACTTCTGATCCTCATAATTTTAATTTACATTTTAGCGAAATTTTCTAAAATTCGCTCAAAAATCGAATTTAAATTGGATGGAAACATAGCTCATGAGAGAAGGTACATGTCCATTCTTCCTGTTGCTTTCTTATTTTGAAGTGATTCAAGTGAAGATAGTTTGGTTTCCTGTACTCCTTGCTTTGCTTTTGTCATGTGCCCATAATGCATTGCAGCGCTTCAGTTTTCCAGTAAACAGTTTTAAAATTACTTTATCGATGCATTTTTAATGAAAAATCTACAATAAACAAAAGAAAAAGACAAAGAAGCAGCCGAAATAGCAATCCTCAACACATTCAACAACTTTTTAATTTTTAGACCATGAGCGAAAGGTCTATTTTAGGAAATGACATCCCCAGCGATTCGCGGTTACAGGTAGGATGAAGGTGTATAACAGTTCATGCACCGCTAGTTGGCAGTGTAGTGCAAATATTGCATAACTTATTGCTGGCTACCAAGTGTTGAATTGAACTTGCGCTTTAAAATTAGCTTCCGCTAGTTTTCCTAAGACATAAGCGCTTTTGAAATTGCGGACCTAAATAACTTAATAAGCGCTTTAGAAATTGCGGAACAAATTTTTGGACTAGCGCTGCCCACCACTGCATAATTATCATATCAAAAAATAATGCATTCCTGTCATTCCTGGGTGATTGAGTGTACTGACTCTTTTTCCTCTCAGTAATGTTTTTATTTGATTTTATCTTTACACTTTAAATTTTCTCATTCGATCTTTTGTTTTTTACATTTGAGAACTTGTGTAATAATTTAGACGGACGGGCTGACGTTTGTTGATCCTGGAGGAGCTGCATGTCGCCGCAGAGCCCCGCCTCTCATCCTATCTGACAAAATAGTTTTAGTTTGGATGTAAAGAGCAACAACTCGTGTCAAAAAGTCAAAGTTTCTTTATTTGCCATTTGCACCACTTGTGGTACATGTGGTGGAACAAAACTGTGTACACAGGGTCCCAGTTACATCCAACAAACGTATAAATCATGAAGAAAAACAGAAACCAGATCTAAGATATGAAGAATACACTAAACTCTAGTAGTATAAAAACAATACACCCAACAACAGCAACACGAACATGAGTCTGTGTGAGCAGATGAGTATGTAGAGATATAGCACCCTCATGTCCGTATTGGAGTTAAACCTTTTCACATCTCTCTGATCTCTGAGTGTTACACTTTCTTGAAGCTCTCAAGGAGACAAGTGGACACCATTTTTGTTACAATTATTTTGAATTAATGGACACCAATTAATCAGATTGAACTTTCTTTTTAATGTGTGTTAATTCAGAATTGATCAACAGTATACTTTTGTCATTTAATGATGATCTGTTACTTGCATGAGTTTGACCCTTCTGCTGGTTTATTTCTGCAGAACAAGCAGTCTTTGAATCTAAAGCACAAGGTCAGGGTAAACTTTTAACTTGCAACTTCCTTTTGTGTTGTCTGTGAAGTTAGCCATAATATTCTCTGTGCTCACAAGCGGCCATCTGGCCGATTCTATAAACAAGTTTTCCTACTGTCCTTCAGAGACCTTCTGCCTATGGGGATGAAAAATCCATCCGTTGTTTTGTTAAACCAACCAATAGCCATCAGGAGGTGGGCAGACTCCACCCTCCATATAAAGTCTTACTTCCGTTTGGACTTTAGTGTCGAAGGGAAGAACTTCCTAACAACTGGTTTTTCCTCTGGAAAAAGCTGGAAACGTTCTGGTCATTGTGTCAATTAGACCTACGTTCTCAGCCGGAGTTACAGTAAAGCTTACTGTAACTCATTCACTCATTTTCTGAAAGAATTTGTTTTCTGGTAGTTTTATTTTGAAAGTTCAGCCAGTAGCTGGCTCTGTTCCTGCCGGGAGAAGCGCTCTTTTGCTCGTCTGAATCAGCACACACGCGCGGAAGTCATTTGGACGTGAACTGGACAACACAGTCCGTTAGTGTCCACAAAACTTCAACTCTTATCTCCAGAGACGTTCGTCAACAGGTAACGAGGCGTTGATTGTGTTCTGAACGTGTGAAAAGCCCAGCTGAACCCGTGTGGGAAAGTGCCACCCTGTCTGCTCAAAATAATTAACTTCCTTTAAACTTAGCTTTCATTTCTATTTTCTTCCTCCTTATTCTTATTTTCTTAAGCCATTAATCTGTCAAGTAAATGTGCCAACAGAAAAGTTTCTAACTGTCTGTTTGATTTTAATTTGAATTCTTGTCAACGTAGTTTAGTAGATCAGAGCTAATATCGATACAAATGTTTAATGTACTTTTATGATTATTTCAATAAAAGGTCTATTTTCTGGTGGACCAACATAAATTGAAGTCTCTCGTGAAATTACATTTCTGGCTAATCACTTTAAAGCAATTTAATACCGGAAAAAGGGTGAACTCGCGAATGAATTTGGGTCAGATCAAGTCTGCTCCAACTTCTCTATAATATAGGTAAGTCAGTAAACTGACCAATAAGTCCTATATTATTACAATAATGGTGGCCCCGTAAGTGTTTAAATACCTTACCGCCCAATATTATTACAAGTACGACTGAACACAGCAACATGAAATAAATCAGCAGCATGAGATCAGCAGCACACAACAGTCACGTGGCATTACAAAGAATATTCTGGTTATTTATGCATTAGTCTAACAGCCTCAGGGTAGAAGCTGTTCCTCAGTCTAGTGGTTCTACACTTAATGCTCCTCAACCTCCTTCCTGAAGGGAGTGGGGCAAAAAGTGTGTGTGCTGGGTGAGTGTGGTCCTTCATGATGCAGGTGGCCCTCTTCCTGCATCTGGAGGTGTAGATGTCTGTGATGGTGGGGAGACTGACTCCAACAGACTTCTGTGCAGCCTTCACCACTCTCTGTAGAGCTTTTCTTTCTGCAGCTGTGCAGCCTCCATGCCACACATTGATGCTGGAGCACAGGATGCTCTCCACTGCACACCTGTAGAAGGAGGTGAGGACTGAGCTTCTCAGACCAGCTCATCTCAGCCATCTGAGGAAGTAGAGTCTCTGATTAACTTTCTTGATCAGGCTGGTGGTGTTGTTGCTCCAGCTGAGGTTGTTGTTCAGGTGTACACCCAAGTATTTGTAGCTGGAGACCACTTCCACTACAGATCCTTCTGGAGTTGGTGTTTGTTCCTTCTGAAGTCCACGACCATTTCCATCATCTTCTTCACATTGATGTGAAGGTTGTTCTTCTTGCACCAGCTCTCCAGATGTTCCACCTCCTGCCTGCATCTGGACTCATCATTGTTTGCGATGCATCCCACCACAGCTGTATCATCTGCAAACGTTACAACATGACAGCCTGGATGGGTCAGTGCACAAAGTGTGTGTTGCACAAACAAACATGCTGCAAGCTCCACGGCTCAGATGAGTGCCGTTGAGTGAAGTCAGGGTGTGGTCACTGTGCAGCAGACTGGTCATTACAGCAGAAACTGTGCATTTAGAAAGAAGAAAGATGTCGAAGCACCAAAACCAAATCCTGATCTGTCTTCATAAAACTCCAGACTTTCATTTATTTAGTAATCATTGAAAA
This sequence comes from Garcialebias charrua, assembly GCA_038048925.1. Lineage (NCBI taxonomy): Eukaryota > Metazoa > Chordata > Actinopteri > Cyprinodontiformes > Rivulidae > Garcialebias > Garcialebias charrua. The sequence continues at coordinate 286 of JBBPBX010071329.1, read as the reverse complement.
ATAATTTAATGGGAGAAAATACATTTCTTTCTCGTTTTAATTTTTTAAGTGACTTTATAAAGTTTCTGAGATTCAAATCGTAAAATATTTGTTTTTAGAGACGTGAAGCAGATTTAGTGTTTGGCCTCAACGTGGAAGTTACAAAAAGCTTGAATCACAACAGTTTCAGTCCATTCTGTTCTAAACGGGCTCTAATAAAACGTCTGACTTTATTTATTTATTTATTTATTTAAACTTTTTCTGCTAAAAAAAAAAAAACGAGACGATTTACAGTATTTAAACTCAC
>JBBPBX010071328.1:7816-18351 GCA_038048925.1 Garcialebias charrua | reverse complement strand
ACGTATGCACAGAGGATCGAGGGACAGTTCACCTCACAAGACCCACGGAGCATGTGGAAGGGTATTAAATGCATAACAGATTACAAAGGCAAAAACAAACAATGCCCCAGGGACCCATCTCTGCCTGATGCCCTCAATAAGTTTTATGCACGTTTTGATGATCCAAACAGACCTGCTAGCACCAGACTCACCTCATCACCAGATGAAGAGCATCTCAGGGTGTCCGCAGCAGAAGTGAGAGGCAGTCTCAGAAAGATTAATCCTCATAAAGCAACCGGACCAGACAACATCCCAGGGAAAGTTCTGAAGGAATGTGCGGACCAGCTCTGTGAGGTGCTGGCTGACATCTTCACCACCTCACTTGCACTGGAGTTAGTTCCCACCTGCCTGAAGACCGCGACCATCATCCCAGTCCCAAAGAGCTCCACAGTGACTGGTCTGAATGACTATAGACCGGTGGCCCTCACCCCGATAGTCGCTAAATGCTTTGAGAAACTGGTCATGTCCCACATCAAGGCAACCGTCAACATCAATGAGGACCCTCATCAATACGCATACCGTGAGAACCGATCAACAGAGGACGCCATTTCTTCCGTGGTCCACACTGCTCTCACCCACCTGGATCAGAAGGACTCATACGTGCGTCTGCTCTTTGTGGACTTCACATCTGCCTTCAACACCATGATCCCCCAAACTCTGATAGACAAACTATCTACACTTGGACTAAGCCCCTCTATTTGTAACTGGGTACTAGACTTCTTAACAGACAGACCACAGTCCGTGAAGATCCACAACTTCTCCTCCTCCACCATAACCCTTAGCACTGGCTCTCCTCAGGGATGTGTGCTGAGCCCCCTTCTGTTCACTCTGCTCACATATGATTGTACAGCCACACTTCCAGGCTGTCATATTGTTAAGTTTGCAGATGATACAGCGGTGGTGGGATGCATTACAAACAATGATGAGTCCAGCTACAGACAGGAGGTGGAACACCTGGAGAGCTGGTGCAAAGAGAACAATCTTCACATGAATGTGAAGAAGACAAAGGAGATGATTGTGGACTTCAGAAGGAACAAACACAACCATGCCCCACTGAAAATAGGTGGGTCTGCAGTGGAAGTGGTCTCCAGCTACAAATACTTGGGTGTACACATGAATGATAACCTCAGCTGGAGCAACAACACCACCAGCCTGATCAAGAAAGGTCATCAGAGACTCTACTTCCTCAGACGGCTGAGACGAGCTGGTCTGAGCAGCCCAGTCCTCACCTCGTTCTACAGGTGTGCAGTGGAGAGCATCCTGTGCTCCAGCATCAACGTGTGGCATGGAGGCTGCACAGTTGAAGAGAGGAAAGCTCTGCAGAGAGTGGTGAAGGCTGCACAGAAGTCTGTTGGAGTCAGTCTCCCCACCATATTACATCCACATGACGCAGTGAAATAAAGGACGCGCAAAGTTGTGCCAAAAATAAATTTAACAGGAACGGATTCATTCAGCCTTACTGGAGGTTATAATAAATAGTGTAACACGCAGAGCATTTATTTAGAAACAGATATAATTTTCCGATCTAGGATATGGCTTATCAGCCGTTTTCAGAAATAATAATTTTTCAGTTTGGCACTGCTGCTGCGCTCTGGGGAGCCGTGCATCACGCGTGCATACAGAAGCAGCGGTCAAACTGTTCCACAGAGGGAGCTGCAGGTCGATCGGGACTGTGCAGTCCAGTCCACACAAAGCCGGATCATGTCCAATGGAATGTCTCATCCATATGATTCCAAAGGCTGAGTGGTCGCGCTTGGAGCGCGCGCGCACCCTCACCGGTGTCGACACGGCAGCTGGAGGTGTTTCATTATCTGCGTTTATTGTAGATTTCTCCAAAATGACACGTGAAAGTACACCTTATATAACTTGTAGGAGAGTAAAAGCTTCACAGACAGACTGCGCACAGGGCTGCGGAGGGCGCAGCGTCTGGAGACGCCAACATCACGTGATGTCATGAAATGTCTCCACCAAGACGCACAGACTCGTTTCTTCACATCATCTACATAAACAAAGATCTATGTTCTAGCAAACATCCAAGTAAGTTCCTCTGTGTTTACAGTAATAATGGTAATAAACTCGTGCGCAAAGTTAATATTTCCACACAGAATGAATGAATGAGCCGGTTCGCGCACCACAGCAGGGTGCGCATACCGACACACAATCACTCGTTCTTTGCATGATGAACACATTTTATTACTATTCTTACTTAGGATGTTTGTCCTCACTCATATTATATTAAATTCATTATTTTCCCGAATCTAGAAATGATTTCTGATCGCGCAGGGATCAAACAAACATGTCCTTCACACATGCAGGAAGTAATTAGCATCTGTTTAACATATGTAAATGTAGGCGTGTCAGGGGAGGTGTCTCACGTGCGCTCAGTTCCACGTCAATTGTGATGTACAAAAGGAATGTGCGTGGATTCAGGTGTACGCACAGTTTGATAAATCTGGATCTTTTTGTGCGTAGACACTTTTCTGGATTTCACCGTACGTCACTTTTCAGTAGGAAATCCACGCAGGTTTTTGATACATGAGGCCCCAGGTCTCTCTTGTAAATGAGTCCTCGAGGCTCAATGGGATTAACCTGCCTAAATAAAGGTTGAATTAAAACAAAAAAAGTATAAACTCAGATTTTACTGCAGCAGCCTAAAGTCTTGAGGGAATCTGTTTATCAGAGTTGGTTTGGTTTCACTTCTGTTCTATCACTTTCCTTACAGCGGATATTTGGAGACGCTTCAGAGAAGAATCTTTACCTTTCTCAGCTCATCATCCTGGACACTCTGGAGAAGTGCTTGGCTGGGGTGAGTGTGCCTTTTTTCCACAGAAAATTACCCACATCTACATTATAAAAATATCCTTTTTCACCATTGACTGGTCAAGTATTTGATTTGACCTTTCAAATGTCCTCCATGTATTTAACTTTCTTCTGCACAAACTTAATTCTAATATTTTAAACTCCTGCAAATTTACTTCAAATTTCTATAAGTTTTACTCAGTGAAACTGTTACAGGAGTCTTAGAAGGTTGATTATGATCTAGTAGAGTACTGGTCTCCATCATGGACAGACTGCGTTCTGGATACAGGCTCTAAATGTCTTTCTAGATGATACATTTATTCTGGAAAGATCAAAGACTACATTTTGTAAGAGTAATGTAGTGGTTCCCAACCTATTTTCCTCAAAGACCCCCCTTCTTACATCCTAGCCAATCTGAGACCCCCCAATCCCTCTCTACTCCCTTTTCCCCAAAAGACTCATTAAGAAATAATCTCTTTATCAAAGTGATAAAAGAATAAAGTAAATATTATAAATAGTATTATAGTAATATTAAAATAATACAAATACTATATAGAATAAAGTCAATAAAAGAGTAAAGTAAATAGTTAGTACAAACTTTTATTTGTAAAAGGTATAAACTGGTAGTTATACAAGAGAAATAATTACAAGAACATTGTTTTGAGAATTACTTGAATAACTTTTATTTAAAAACGAAACAGTCTTAAAAAATATAAATTGTAGTGTTGTCAAGATATCAAAGTCTGGGCATGTACACACACCTCTAACAAAAACAAAGACTTGTGTGTACAGTATATGTATGTATGCATGTATGTGCACACACACACATATATACATATACCAGTATGTATGTATGAATATATATATCAAATATATATATATATATCAAATAAATATATATATATATATATATATATATATATATATATATATATATATATATATATATATAGTGATAATGGATCCTGCCATGAAACTCAACAGTCATGTAAACATGATCGTCAAATCCTGTTTTTTCCAGCTGAGGCGTCTGTCTAAGCTGAAGCCCATATTATCCAAAAACAACCTGGAGACAGTGATTCACGCATTCATTACATCTAGGCTTGATTACTGCAATTCACTTCTGTTTGGCGTCAGTCAAGCCACCATTGCACGATTACAACTGGTTCAGAACGCAGCTGCCCGATTTTTAACCAGCACACGCAAAAGAGAGCACATTACACCAGTCTTGGCCTCCCTTCACTGGCTACCGGTTCATCTTCGAATCCAATTCAAAATTCTCATGTATGTCTACAAATCGCTGAACAGTCTCGCCCCCGCCTATCTCTCGGATCTGATACACCCATATGTCCCTCCACGTGCTTTGAGGTCAGAGGATCAGGTACTCTTAATAGTTCCAGAAACTCGCCTTAAGCGCAGGGGTGACAGGGCGTTCTCTGTAGCAGGCCCAAGACTCTGGAACGAGTTACCGCTGCTCATCAAACAGGCCCCCTCCCTCTCGGTTTTCAAATCCCGGTTAAAAACTCACTACTACTCCATCGCTTTCAATGCCAGCTGATTTGTATTGGATCGTTTGATTTATGATCTGCAATGTTTTTATGTTTTTCGTGTTGTACTTCATTGTCTGTGTTGCCTGTTGCGTGTTTGTTTGTCCAGCACTTTGGTGTGGACTTGTTCCTGTTTAAAGTGCTTTATAAATAAAATGGTATGGTATGGTATGGTATATATATGATTCAATTTGAATTGACATCAAGAGGAAAATGAGGGGCACCAGACTCAACAAGAAAGAAGAGCTGACAGCAAGCATCAAGGAAATCTGGGCTTCCATAACTCCCAGGCAATGCCACAGGCTGATTGCCTCAATGCCACGTCACATCGAGGCAGAGATTAAAGCAAAGGGATTCCCAAACAAGTATTGAAGATTGACATATAGTTTTGAAATATGCTGGTGAAGATTCTCCATCATCCAGGACATGATAAAATCAAAAAAGCGTTCAATACAGAAACAACTGGACTTTATTTGTAACAGAAGACGTTTCGCTCTTAATCCGAGGAGCTTTCTCAATTCAAAGAGCAGAGTGTGGGAGTAAGGTTTTAAAGGTTGAGATAAGATACACACATACCTATGTAGATTGACAAATCACACCTCACACCTTAACAGTAGTAGCCTGGTTAAAACCACACCCTGTCCTTCACTTCGCTTCAGACAAGGGTCTGGACTTTTTCCATAGAGAAACGATTCTTGCTGGAGGCGTGGGCTCTGCTGAGGAACAAAACCATTGGATATTTTGAACAGGGAAAGCATTCTGCTCCCTCCCCTCAGAGCCACCCCCCGTGCTCTGGTGAACTTGACTGACAACTGCTCCGCCTCCTGCTGCAGCTTTTCTCTCGCTGCGCAAATTCTGTGTTTATATGTTAATAAAACGTTTTAATAAAATACAATAAAACCATGGATCGCTGGTCCAGCTCACCAGAAGACCAGAAAATCTGATGGGACTCTGTCAGCAACGTAAAACCCGAGTTTAATTCTCGTGACAGCCATTTCCTTGTTCATTTCAGCGGAGGGAAAGAAGGAGCTGGGCGCGAGCGATCACTTGACTTTTGGCCCAAAAAACAAAAGAAAACTCCAGATAAGGGATTAAGAAGGGGAAATTAATAAATTTGTGTCACATATAAAACAGTTCTGCATCGCTTTGCATCGCTTTGAATGAGAACATGCCGGTGCTCGCTGACTGCGCGCTGGCAGAGCCCTTTTATAGGGCTCTGCGCGCTGGGACAGGTGGGGGCGTGGGTTAGGGTCCAAAACTCCGTCCCTTCTGTTCTCTGATTGGTCCGAACAAAAATCTACCGGAGAAATGGTTGTTAATGAGAGAAGTCCCAGACTGTGCAGTGAAGGGAAATGAGAATTGAGCGGAGCTGTGCAGGAAGGCGAGGGCCAGGCTATAACAGTAGGGGTTTCTTAAGGTCTTTGTTAGTTTAATTCACAGACGAGGCTCCTCTGTTTCCATCAGGTGTGAAAATCATCTGGGAACCAGTCCTAAAGCTGCATTATACGTTTTTGAAAGTTGGAATCTGATACCGCCTCCCCTGTTAAGAGAAGGCTTCTCACTCTTATGCTACGTTCACACCGAACGCGTTTTGAGCGGCCAAAAAGCGCGAAACGCCTCAAGGTGGACGCCCTCGACGCACTGGTGTTCAGACCGGAACGAGAAGCAGCAGCGGTGGTGGCGGCGGGGTGTGGGAGGAGTTTACAATTCAAAACTTACCCGATATCCCTACTTCCTCACTGACACTCCGCCAGGCAAGGTCCTTTTTATTTCTCCTTTCTTGAACTCCTCCATACTTGAACACGAATTTGCGGGTTGTTTCTGTGTCTCACAAACAATACGTCACACTTGCGCAACATCCGTCCCCTCGTCACCGCGTGACATAGCTGACTCTCCCCGATTGGTTTTCAAGACGCGTTGAGCGGCGAAAGTTCAGCTTTTTCAATCAAAACGCGTTTGGTGTGAACGTACCATTAATATGAACTGCTTCCTTCACACCCCTCTCAAACCACCTGTGCTCTCGGTCCAAAATGTGCACATTCTGGTCCTCAAATGAGTGTCCCTTGTCCGTGAGGTGGAGGTGAGCAGCTGAGTTTTGTCCAGAGGAGGTGGCTCTCCTGTGTTGGGAGTTGGGACATTCGTCTGTGAATAGGCTGTTTAGTTTCTCCAATGTAGAGGTATGGACAGTCCTCGCTACACTGGACCGCATACTGTACACTACACCACTCTGTGTGTGTGTGTGGGTGTTTTGTCCTTAGGGGTGGACCAGCCTCTGTCTGAGAGTCCTGCTGGGTAAACTTTGAAATGTACTGGGATGTTGTGTTTGTTGAAAATCCTTCTGAAATTCTCTGATACTCCAGCCACATAAGGGATGGCAATGTTTTTTCATCTGTGCTCCTTTTTCTGTTTATTAGTGTGTTTTATAGATTTCCTCGCTGACTTGACAAAGGCCCAGTTGGGATATCCACATGTTGGCAGAGATTTGTTGATGTGTTTCTGTTCCTTTTCCTTCCCTTCTGTCTTCGTGGGGATGTGTTCTGCCCGATGCTGTAAGGTTCTGATGACAGAAAGTTTGTGTTCCAGTGGATGGTGAGAGTCAAACTGAAGATACTGATCTGTGTGGGTTGGTTTTCTGTAAACTTCAATGTTGAGGCTGTCCTCTCTTTCCATGTGAACCAAACAGTCCAAAAAAGACAGCTTGTTATAGTTTGCATCCTCTCTGGTGAACTTGATGTTGTCGTCGACCGAGTTAATGTTTCTGGTGAACACTTCCACTTCCTTGGCTTGGATTTTGACCCAGGTGTCATCCACATATTGGAACCAATGGCTTGGAGTTGTTCCCTCATAGGAGTTTAGGGCTCTCTGTTCCACTTCCTCCATGTAGAGGTTTGCAACAATGGGTGACACTGGAGATCCCATGGCACAGCCGTGCTTCTGTCTATAAAATCTGTCATTGAACTTGAAATAAGTGGTGGAGAGGCAGAGATCCAGCAGGGTGCAGATGTGGTCTGGGGTTAAGTTGGTCCTTTTGTCCAAATCCTTGTCCTGTAGAAGTCGTTTTTTGACAGTTTCTATTGCTTCAGAAATGGGTATGCAAATGAAAAGAGACGTCACATCATACGATACAAGAGTTGGCTTCAAATTTTTTTTTTCATTCAACCTTTTATTTAGGCAGGTTAATCTCATTGAGCCTCGAGGACTCATTTACAAGAGGGACCTGTCTACAAACTAAAGAATGATAACAGCAACAGTAGAATTTCCTTAAGTCAAAGTAAACTTTATTGTCAGAACTGCAATATGTACAGGACATACACAGGATTGAAATTGCATTTCTCTCTCAGTCCCTCGGTGCAACAGTAACCATTTAAACACTAAACAATTAATAAACAAGCATAAAATGAAATAATAAAAGTTTAGTACTGTCCTGAGTTTTTTGCATAGTAGTTTTTCATAGTAGTAAAAAAGTATAAAAAGTTTCACCAACACCAAAACACCAACATTTAATAAACATAATCATAAAATGAAATAGAGTGTAATACTGTCCTGAGTTTTTTCATAGTAGTTTTCCATAGTAGTATAAAAGTATAAAAAGTTTCACCAACACCAAAAATGAAATAGAGTGTAATACTGTCCCGAAGTATAAAGTATAAAAAGTATATCTATAAAATAAATGAAGGTTCTGGCATTTGACATTTGTAAAGAGTGACAAAGCAGCATATGGGGTTAATGTACACAGTATATGTATGAGGTAGTTGATATTGGTATAGAAACAAAGTGGCATTATGCAATAAGGCTAGTAAAAAGAATATATACTGTATATCAGCAGTAGTGTAGATGTAAAAAGTCTAGATGTAAACAGTAGTAATAAATGTAAACAGTAGTAAAAATGTAAACAGTAGTAATAAATGTCAACAGTAAATGTTAACAGTAGTATGACTATAGGCAGTAATGTAATACAAACATTAGTGCAATGTTAAACAATCAACAATAGACAAACATAAGAGAGAAATACAGATTTTTTTTTTACAAATTAAAACAAAGATATCAAAGTAGCAAAACAGACAGACTATAAGGTGTTAAATGTTGAACTTTTTTTGGCAAAATCAATGGAGTTCTTATGTGACGAGGTGTGTTTCCAACAAGAGGAGCTAAAATACCAGCCAGATGTTTAGCAACATCGTTTTGAAAGTACCATATTTTGATTGATTTGTTGTGATTCTAATTTCTTTCTTTTTTTTTCACAAAAACTGAATAGTGTGGGCTGATGTCTCCACAGTATTCTAATTTTTTGAATTCTTGTTTTCGTTGGTTTCATGAGCTGGAAGCCCAAATTATGTAAAAATAAACAAATAAAAAGCTAAAAAAGCTAAGTCTGGTCCTCTGGACATTCAAAAACAGTTGGCTGATGACAGCCGAAACCAGCTGCTCACATGATCAAGGAGGACCATCAGCCTGAACGATGGATCGTTAACACCCTGATGGTTGTTTGCTATTCACAGAGGGCTGAGTGATACTAGCAATAACAGCATTGTAAGTGGGGGACAGTTGAACCCGGAGGCCTCCACCTCTGTTTAATGATGGGCGGTTTCTTTTCACAAAGATGGCCTCCTTTACTCCTCTCTCAAACCATCGTTCCTCTCTATCAAGGATGTGAACATCTTCATCCCTGAAAGAGTGACCACTGGCCTGGAGATGAGTGTAGACCACAGAGTCCTGACCTTTTTTAGATTTTTCTACCTGGATTATTGAGCATGCATCAGGGTAAACAAATAAATACTTGAAATTGTTTAAATTGTGGGCCCTGAATCTATCATCTATTAAAAATTAACTTTTTGAATGGAATTATGGACGTTAAAAACAACTTTTCCATGATATTCTAATTTTTTGGAAAGGCCCTCTATGTTCCCATACATTGGCAAAATTAGTTGTCTGCATTTAACCCATCGCTCCTGATGTACACCCAATATGTAAGCTGTGTTATACATTGCAATATTTTATGGACCCATGTTTTTGTAGGTTTTATTAACATATTTGACAGCTTGGTGAATTTACTCTACACTCACATCACATGTGCCTTGTTGCTTCATTGAGTCTTCCAATAACAAAAATTTTCAACATTGTTTGACTTCTTTATTGGTGCTGACCCAGTGCTGATACTGTACACAGTTAAAACTTGAATCATTAAATTCAAGTGAAATGTACAATCTTTTACTTTATTTTACTCATTAGCAATCTAAAGACTGCTTGCGTCTGGATGAGACAATGTTGGTGAAACAGCTGCTGCCGGAGATTTGCCATTTCATCCACACATATCGTGAAGGCCACCAGCATGCTGCTGAGCTGCGAGCCTCTGCTTCAGCCGTCCTCTTCTCTTTGAGCTGCAACAACTTCAATGCAGTTTTCAGTCGAATCTCCACTAGGTAAGTCTTTTATTTCTGCTAAATTTTAAAGTTTCCATGTAACTCATGATTCTATGAGTATACATGCAGTGTATTACCATTACAGTAGGCCCTCGTTACATCGTGGTTTGTTTTTTGCGGACTCGCTCTATCGCAGCTTTTCAAAGTAAGATTGGACACGACACACAATTGGCTGATTGATGGATGAGCCGAGCAATCGGTGTGGACTTTTTATTTTAAATAAATTTAATTATTTAGCACTTGTGTGCAGCCCACAGGTGGGAGAAGCTCCCTCCTGCAGCTGATCAGCTGATCTCCACTCTGCTGCAGAGAAGTGGCGCATTGGCAGAGGACAGAGTGCAAAAATAAATACATATATATTTTTAATAAATAGATAAATGTACAGTACTGTACAGTCACCAAGCATTTAGCCTATCCTAACACAGTTTTTAAAGATGGAGTGAGTTGAATTGTTTCCCTCCTCCCTAGCAGGCTCCATTCACATAAAGGGAGCTGGCTCCCTTTATGTGAAAGGGAGACAATTCAACTCACTCCTTCATCTTTAAAAACTGTGTTAGGATAGGCTAAGTGCTTGGTGGCTGTACAGTACTGTACATGTACTGTATTCATGTATTAAAAAAATAAAAATAAAAATAATTTTTTTTGTATGTGATCCGACACGTCATTTTCGACATATGAACGGTCTTTAGGTCCGGAACTCGTTCGTAAGTCAATTAATTATTCCTCGCTA
>JBBPBX010071326.1:0-18352 GCA_038048925.1 Garcialebias charrua | reverse complement strand
ACTCACACCGAGGGGCAAGTATAGGTTACCAGTTTGTTACCAGTTAACCTAACATGCATGTTTTTGGTCTGATGGAGGAAACCGGAGTACCCCAAGACAATCAAACTGTGCACGGAGAGAACATTTAAACTCCACACAAAAGAGCTGGGAAGCGATCCTGCAGCCTTCCTGCTGAGAGACACCAACTGTAACCACTGCAACACCGTGCTGCCTCTGTTTCAAATTATATTTACGCATAAACTTTTTGTATAGCAGTGCAAAAGTGCAACACACAGCTTGTGTGACGTTTAAAAGCGTGAGCAGCACCTGACCCAGCAGTAGAGCTGAGTCTTGCAGGGGCTCATTAGATGAAAGCTTCTGTGAACATTCAAAGTTCAGTCCTGTTTGGACGTGCACTGGAACTTACAATAATGACGAATCATCTAACATTCAGAGTTAAATACTAATGTCTGCAGAACTACAGTGTTTGTTTGGGGAGGGCGACAGACTTAAATTTAGTGTCATATTTCACTAGTTTAAGCTGAATTTAGATAAATAAACTACCAGAGCTACCAAAATAGACAAGTAGAAGAAGTGACATCTGCAATTTGTTGCTGTTTTAACGAGGGCACGTGCACATTACAGTAGTTAGTTTTTAGCCGCATATTAAGTAAAGCAATAAATAACTTTTTGCATTTGTTTTACTTATCAGCAAATTAATTTAAATAAGATCAGCACACTGTAATACTGTGGCTGTATGCTGGTATCACGTTCTGTTTGGAGCAGTGTGAGATAATTATAACACAAAGCTGTTTAGGCAACAGAGCAGCACCAGGGTAACATAACTACTAAATGATGCTTTTAATAAGGCTGTCACAGCAATTATTAGTGATAAAAAGGGCCCTGTGTGTTGTACAACATTAAAACTGTTAGTGTACCTGGCTGTGTTGTTGAATTTGTTTTAATGACTATGACGATATAGATGGAGCATATTTAAAAAGCGCTGAAACAACTCATCAAACAACTTGTAAAATTTTGTATAATGGCAGATTTTTTTTTTTTTTTCATTCATTCAACCTTTATTTAGTCAGGTAAATCTTATTGAGCCTCATGGCTCATTTACGAAAGCGACCTGCTAAAACTAAAGAACGATGAACAGCAATGGTAGAATTTCCTTAAACAATAAACAATAAACAATAGAAAACAAAAGAGAAAAAAAAAAAGAGAGAAATACTTTTTTTTTTTTAAACAAAGTATCAAAAAACTAGCAAAACATTATAAGGTAGACGTATAAAATCAAAGACAGGAACAAATCTGCATTGGTTTTTGCCAGGATTCATACAGATTCTGAAAACCATTTAGAGAAGTCAATGTCGAGAGCTTCAGATCTTTTTGTAAGATATTCCATGAAGCAGGAGCGGAGTAGGAGAAGGCCCTTTTTCCAAGTTCAGTCCTCACTGACGGAACACTGCAGGTAATCATGTCCTGAGAGCGCACACTGTAGCTGCACTCACGCAAAGACATGTAGGAGGAGATGTATGAGGGCAGCAAACCAAGAAATGATTTAAAGATGAAAATGTACCAGTGGAAGAGTCTGCGTGAGGTTAATGATGTCCAGTTAACCAGTGAATACAGGGTGCAGTGGTGGGTACGATACTCACAGCCAGTTATGAATCTTAGTGCACCATGATAGACAACATCCAACATCCGCAGGGTGCTTGTAGGAGCATTCATGTAGAGAATGTCACCGTAATCAATGGAGGGAAGGAAAGTCACAGATACAAGGCGTTTCCTAACATTCAGTGTTAGGCATGATCTGTTTCTGAAAAAGAAACCCAGTTTAACTTTCAATTTCTTCACTAGGTTTTCCACGTGGAGTTTAAAAGAGAGATGTGAATCGACCAGTATACCCAGATATTTATAGGAATCAACAAACTCAATAGGGACACCATTTGAGGATAAAATCAGAGGAAGATCTGCTGGAACCGCCTTCCTACTTGAAAAAAACATCCCTTTTGTTTTATCAGCATTTAGGACAAGTTTGAGATGGAACAAATCTGACTGGATGATGTCAAAAGCGGATTGCAGTAACTGGAAAGCCTTAGCTACTGTTTTAGCTCGGCAGTAAACAACTGTATCATCAGCATAGAAATGTAAGGATGCATCAGGGATGCAGTGACCTACATTAGCTATGTAGATTGTAAAGAGAGTTGGTCCTAAAACTGAGCCTTGTGGTACACCATTTTTAACTGTTAAATAGCTGGAAGAAGTACCGTTATGTTGAACACATTGCCTCCGATTGGAAAGATAGTTAGAAAACCAACCGATGGTGTGATCAGAGAAACCGATTTCTGAGAGCTTATGACACAGGATGTTATGATCCACAGTGTCAAAAGCTTTAGACAGGTCTAAGAAAAGTGCAGCACAATAGTCCTTAGCATCCAATGCTTCAACAACATCATTCAGAACCTTCAGAGAAGCAGTTGTTGTGCTGTGTTTTTTCCTGAAACCAGATTGATGGAGAGGTAAGATGTTAAATGAGTCCAGATAATTTTTGATCTGAGAGTTTATAGTGCTGGACGATAATTCAATAACGATAAATATCGCGATATACTTTTATTCAATAACGATGATATGAAGTTTAAGCATATTTTCGATATTTCGATAGGATTTTACAACTTTTCACTGACGTTTTTCTCTTTCTGTTCGGGTTGGAGCGGCTGCTTCAACAACGCGCCCGGACAGAAAAAGCTGTGACACAAAACGTGCGTGGTGACGTCGTTGTTACGCAGCGCTCACTCCAGCAGCCGTTCTGGAAAGACATTTTCATGTATGTAAATAGAAAGTTAGAAATTGACCTACCATTTGACGCTAAAATTATACTGTTTGGTTTCTTTTGTCCAAATATTTCAAGTAAGAAAGTTTTTGTTGTAAATTTAATACTACTCTTAGCCAAATTTTACATCCACAGTTGTAAATTCTCCTTGCTAAAACCTAGATTTATAGTGTTTTCTAATTATATTTCCTCTTACTTAGCTACTTTAAAGTACTGTACTAATGCCAAAGCTTTAAAAACTAAAACAATCTGTAACGAATTTCTGTTGTAAGCTGCCCAAGACACATTTTTGTTTTTGTTTATGTGCCTTTATTCTCTTTTGTGCTATGCATGCCTTAAGTCTCGAGCCATGTTTGACATTGTAAGTTTTTTTTGTACTTGTTTCTTTTATAAAAAAAAAAAAAAAAAAACAGCAGGCGTTAGCGGTAGCAGGCTAAAAGCTAAGCTAGTCTCCAAAGCGCGTTGTTTTCGCTTCAAAACGAGTCAAACGAGTGCTCATGACCGTCAGAATGTGACTGAACAAAGTTTCACAAGCGAAGAGAAAGCAGACGACATCACTGATGAGAGGAAAGACTAATTCGTCGGTGTGGACGTAGTTCGGTTTTGTTAAACTGCAGGTCTCATCTGCAGCGAGTCCTCGGTTTGTTTATTTTTCAAAACGTGACGGAGAGTCGTTCTAACTAGCGGTGGAAACATCTACTGTACTTGTTTAATCTGAAGAGTTTCCACTCGATAGAATATGATGAGAGTCAGAAGATGAAGAATAAAGTTTGAGCCAACGTTTCCCTGAAACTACGACGTAAACAAACAGCCCCAGCGCGACATGTTTTTTTTTATTGAAAATAAAACAGATTCATCAGAATAAAAAGAAAGAAAAACACTGAATGAAAAGGTGCAGAAAGACGAAAATAGTGTTATAATATCTGCCCCTTGTTTAAAAAATACAAAATAACTACAAACAACAACCTTCACTTCACCTGCACCACACCTTCCCAACAACTTTGATTTAATCATCTTTTAAAACATATAAATAGTTTTATAAATGTTTATGATGATATCAAGTCAACACAATCCTGTTTCCTGATTTACAACTCAGCTCCTTCACACTAGTTCTAAATGAAGATTTTACAAACATTTACATTCCCTTCAGGGTTTAATAACTTTTTAAACAAAATGTAATTGAATATTTGGGGGTAATATTTTTTTTAGTTTTATACATGACTTGTAAAATACTATGTTCAACCAAATCATAACATTTTAATAATTTCAATTGATGAAATAATATATTTGTTGGGTGACCATAGCACTTCCTAATAATAATTCTTACAGCTCTTTTTAGTAAAATAAAAATAGGATTTGTAAAAGTTTTGCATGCTTTTCCCCAAACTTCAATACAACAGATTAAATATGGAACAATCATTACATTATACAATATATTCAAAACTTTGTCATTCAAAAACTATTTTACTTTATACAATAATGTAATTGATTTTGTTATTTTTATTCTGACCCGACAGAATTATTGGGTTGAGAATTTTATGTTTATTTGATGGTGATTTCCATCTTTTTGGAGGCTAAATACAAATACAAGGTGAACATCAATTTATTTGTATAGTTTATAGGTTTTTTTAGGCTTTTATATTGTTTATATCGATATCGAATTATATCGATATCGACCGAAATTAAGAACTATATCGTGATAAAAATTTTGGCCATATCGTCCAGCCCTAAGAGTTTATCAGTTTTTCTATAACCTTGGCTAAGATGCAGAGTTTAGAGATCGGTTGATAATTGTTCAGTGAGGTGGGGTCACCTCCCTTCAGCAAAGGAAGAACAAAGGCTGTTTTCCAAGCATCCAGAATGGTGTTTTGGCTTATGGACAGATTAAAGATGTGGGTCACAGGGACTGTGATGATATGAGCAGCCAGCCTTAAGAAATAAGGTGGAAGTTCATCTGGACCTGCAGATTTTTTAGGATCAAGATCATTTAATAATAATAATAATAATTTGTCACATTTGTCATCTGTGTATGTTTCCCATACTTGACAGACGAAATTGGTCTTCTGCCTTTAACCCAACCACCACCAGGTGGTGCAGCGAGCAGCCGTAGTCAGCGCTCAGGGAGCTGGAGAATTAGGTGTGCACTCATAGACACCCCAAGATGTGTAGTGGCCGGGGCGCGAACCCGCGTCCTTCGGGTCCCAAGTCAAAAGCCTTAGCCACTACACCATCTTAACAATTTATTTACCTCACTGACTGAGAACGGAGAAAAAGAGAACAGAGAAAAAGAGAAAGTGTGATTAACTGAGGATTGACTTGTAGGAGGGATTTGATTTGTAGAAGTTTGATTATTAGATGAAGTGGTATTAGTAATCAAGAGTCATCAGTGCATGGATATGCAGTGGTGAGTACTAGGGGTGCATCGATTTCAGTTTTCTGACTGATCACCAATTTCTAAAAAGTCTGACCTGCCAATTCAGTTTTTTTTACCGATACTGGTTTTGTTTTATAAGCAACACTGTCAGGTGTTATACAATCATAATGCACCTTCAATTTTCAAATATTATTTTGTTGAAAAACATGCCCTTGAACAATATCCTAGAAACAATGCAAACTTGTTTTAACTGGCCATGAGGAAGTGCTCTGAAATATAAATGAAGTTCAGACAATTGTTGTTCAAACAAACAAACAAACAAAAAGGTAAAATTGGTTTCTCATGCAAGTGTCAGCTGATTTCCGATTTCCCAAAATTAAGGAAATTGGGGCCAATAAATCGTCCAGCTTCACCCCAGTGAGTACTATTTGTTTAAATAAATGGGTAATGTTGTGAACACTGATGCAACCATCCCAAAGTGGACTTTACTTAGTTTTTGCATTTGAGGCATATTCTTTTTTTATTTGTATGTTTTGGTATTTCTGAGTCAAATTTGAGTGGTGTGGTACTCTGGTCCCTGTATAAGAAAAACATCTAATTCTAAAATTAGCACCGTGGCACAGTGGTAATGGCAGTCGACCCCCGATCGGAAGGTTGGAGGTTTGAATCCCGCGTCCGCCCACCATGTGTCGTTGTGTCCCTGGGCAAGACACTTAACCCCGAGTTGCTCCCGGTAAGTCTGGATGGCGCCTTGCAAGGCAGGCTACCACTACCGGTGTATGAATGTCTGAAACTCCTGGACTGTCTGAATGACATTAAAATCTGGTTAAAACTTAATTTTCTAAATCTAAATGAAAATAAAACGGAAGCCATCAGCTTTGGCAAATGTAACACCCTAAATGTTCTTGGCCCCTTGGCTTCATACAGCCACTCCAATGTCAGGAATCTGGGAGTTATTTTTGATAGTGCTTTTAAGTTAGACAAACAGATAAATGCTGTAGTTAAATCCGGTTTCTTCCAGCTAAGACTCATTGCCAAGGTGAAGTCTTGTCTCTCTTTCAGAGACCTTGAAAAGGTGATTCACGCTTTTATTACTTCTCGCTTGGACTATTGTAATTCACTGTATGTTGGTTTAGACAAATCATCTTTGCATCGTTTACAATCTGTCCAGAACGCAGCAGCTCGTCTTTTAACTTCAACTAAAAAATATGAACACATAACCCCTGTCCTGGCATCCCTTCACTGGCTCCCTGTCTGCTATCGAATTGATTTTAAGATTTTATTGCTTGTTTTTAAAATCTTAAAAGGTCTGGCCCCGTCATATTTATGTGATCTTATTAATATCTACACTCCTGTAAGAGCACTCCGGTCTACCAACCAGTTTCTCTTAGATGTCCCCAGATCCAAAATGAAATCCAGAGGTGATCGGGCTTTTGCGGTTGCTGCTCCAAAACTGTGGAACAGTTTACCTGAGAAAGTAAAGACCGCTCAGACTGTTGACACTTTTAAATCTTCACTTAAGACTCATCTCTTTTACTTGGCATTTGATCCTCGCAGAATGTGAGATCAAATTTTGAGCAGATTTTATTGTTGTTGCATTTACTGATAGCTTTATTATGTTTAGTGGCACTAGATGCATTTTACTCTGTTTTTATTTATTTATTTTTTTACTGTAAAGCACTTTGGTCGACTTCGGTTGTTTTTATGTGCTATATAAATAAAATTGACATTGACATTGACATTGACATTGAATGAATGGGTGGATGGCTGGTATTGTAAAGCGCTTTGGGGCTCCTCACGGGGGGCTGGAAAGCGCTATATAAATAAGCTCCATTTACCATTTAAAAAATACCTAGTTTTACAGTTATAAAAAGGCCCTAGAGGAGCTGCTCCAAGTGGCTGGGGAGAGGGAAGTCTGGGCCTCCCTACTTGGGCTGCTACCCCCGCGACCCGACCCCGGATAAGCGGACGAAAATGGATGGATGGATGGAAAAAGGCTCTATTTTTTGTCTCGTGTTAATTTTTTATTTATTTAATCCAAATGCTTCAGATTGAAAATGTTCAATCTATTTTGTTTATTATAGATTCCTTTGACAAAATGACTATCCCATCGTCAATGACTCTTGAATATTCACTACAAGCGGTGATCAAAATTTTGTGAAAATTAATTCAATTTAACCTTCATTCATACAGATTAGTCTCACTGAACCTCAAGGACTCATTTACAAGAGAGACCTGTTTTTAACAAAGAATGATGACAACAGTAGACATTCTTAAAAAAACAAATAAATTAAAAATAAATGGGATAAAAAACACACAAAACAAAAACCGCTACATTATAAAGCAATTAAGGGTGCCGAAAAAAATTTGATTTTTAAAAATAATCTAGATTCTTAGTCCTGGCGATTCAGAATCGATTCTAAAAGCCCCAAAATCGATTTTTTTTTTTTTAACATTAAAACCCAAAAGATAAAGAAAATAAAACCATATCTCATAGTATATGAAAGAATACATAAAATGAAAGGTGGCAGAAAGAAGAATAAATCTTTTTTTTATCTGCCCCTTTTTTCATAAACAAAACAATTTCAAACAATCAATTCAAACAATAATCTTCTATAAGTAACAGAGCAAAAAGAGTAACTTTTCACATTCTACAAATATCTAGATTAGAACATAAACACTTAACTAAAAGTTTTAGTATTTTGTTAACAATTTAGTTTTGATCATTTTTTAAACATAATCACAGAGTTTACATCTTTAACATCATCATCTCCCAAACCATTCCACAATTCAACTCCCTGTATTGGAATAAACCGTCCCTTCAATCTAGTTCTATATCTTGGCTTTGCAAAAATTTCAGTTCCCTTTAGACTAGCAGCTTTCTCTCTTAACAAAATACATTTGAACATTTGAAGGTAATGTATTATTATGAGCCCTATATATTACTAACAAAATATTATAATCCACCAAATCATAAAACTTCAGTACTTTGAGTTGTTTAAATAATATATTTGATGGATGACAGCAAGGCTTTCTAGAAATAATTCTCACAGCTCTTTTATGTAAAATAAAAATATTTTGTTATAGAATAGAATAGAATATATCTTTATTGGCATATTTTCACCAAGGTACAAAGTTTTGCAATTGGCGCGCGCACCATCCGAAGAGGGACGTGCGCACGGAAGCCGCAGCAGTATAAAACCGCGCCACCAACAATCAGATATGGAAAAAGGAACATACAGTCGGATAATCTTGGTATTCAAAAAAAGAATCTATCACATTTTGTCTTAGGACACTCTATGATAAAGTCGAAAAAACTCTACCAGCTTCAGCACGGATAAAGACAAGACATGTTGCATTAGATGGCAAGCAGGGAGATTGTCCGTGAGTAATCATTTCAGATAAGCACAGTCTGTAGATGGCCTCAGCTCGGCTCCATCTGAATGCACACAGAGACCTCTGGGGGGAGGGGGGGCAGCGAGTTCTCAACAGCTTTCGACTCCAGGAGAAGTTTTCAGTCAGCCTCTTTCCAAGGTTGCTCAGAGTCCCGATTAGATAAGTTACTTTATTTATTTTCAGGCCAGGCTACAGTGTACTTTGACTGCAGCCTTGAAGTCCAGGTGCTGTCTGGGTCCAAATCGCCGAATCATGTGAGGTTCCGAGCTACAAATCCCCATCTGTGCCCTGATGGAGGCCGGACGGCTGTAAACGAGTCCCAAAACGCACTGCAGGTCCGCGGCTGTCCACCACTGCTCCCATCGTGCGGTTCAGCTCGTACAACAGCTGGGTCGTTGAGGTCATAGCCCGGATCAAAGAATCTTGTTGAGCAGGAAGTTTCGCCAGCGCGTTGATCGCCGCGGCAGCCTTCCTCAGCTTCCAGTAGCAGAAACCTCCGCAAATGCCAAAAAGCAGAGCAGCTGCCACCAATATTCCAATAATCCACAAATCTTCCACGTCTTCGACAGAAAGAACGGTCAGGCACATTAACTTCCAGTCGCCCCACGAGTCCATAATGTACCCCACCGCATGCGTGTCGAGGGGGCAAGCCGGCTCTCCTGGTCCGGTGCGCTTCGTGGAAAAATTTTTATCAATAGAGGAAACAGCCCACACAATTAAATCCATTTCAAATTGGTTCGGGTGAGCACTGAAGAGTTACAGATGAGACAAAAATGCAAAAGCAGGGAGGAGGGAAACTTACGGGAGGAGAGGAGCAAAAAGAGATGCGACCTGCTTTGCCAAGTGCCAGAAGTGGAAGTTTTGCAGGCTTTTCCCCAAACCTCAAGACAATAAATTAAATGTTAAATTTTAAAACGTGTTTGATTTTTTTTTCCCGCTCCTACTCTTGAGCGTACTGCATTTTGCATTATGTGTCCATTCAGCCGCCGTAGAATTTTGACCGTGTAGGCCACCACACAGCAAGCTAGTTAGCCAGCTCCCTTTATCTGAATGTTCCTTGATTTTTCATTTTCATTTTATTGTTTTAGAGAAATCCAGGTAACTACGGTAAGCTAACTTAATACTGGTAATTTAAGTTACAGAATTTAATGCATTCCTGTATTATTTGTTCCTATTTTTGGTATAAATATCAAATGATGCAAAAAATTTGATACAATAAGGAACCTAAAATTATTGTTTTAAATAAATGTTCTATTTGTTTACATTGTTGTTTAATGTTTTCAGTTTAAAATTATTGTTTTAAATACATTTTCCATTTGTTTCCATTGTTGTTTATATGGCCATTTTAATAGAAAAATCGTTTCTGAATCAAAAATCGTTTCTGAATCGAAAAATCGATTTTGAATTGAATCGTGACACCAAAAATTGGAATCGAATCGATTCTCCAGACACTGAGAGATTTGCACCCCTAAAAGCAATATACAATACTAAAAACTGGAACATGTTTGTGTTGGTTTTTTTCCATGCACTTAGCAGATGTGAATCCACTTAGAGAGGTCAAGCTCGAGAGCTTCAGATCTTTTCGCAAGTTGTTCCAGGAAACAGGAGTGGAGTAGGAGAAGACCCTTTTACCTAGTTCAGTCCTCACTGAGGGAACACTGCAGGTAATAATGTCCTAAGAGTGCACGCTGTAGCTGCACTCACATAATGACAAGGAATAAGCCAAGGAGCCCGAACATTTGCTGTTTTTCACATGGAGACTTGACAGCAAAGCAAGAGTTTAAAAGGGACCACAGATGCAAAATTCACTTTTTAATGTTTTTTTTACTCAACTTTGGGTATTTACTTCATAAAAAAACAGTCCTTGTGCCAAAAAAATGCACCCAGTGGTTTATTTACTCTAAGTAGATTTATTTATTTTTGATAAATACACCAGGATTCACACTTCCTGCAGTTATTGACGTCACAGGCCGTAGCCAATCACCTCAAACCTGAGTCCAGCCCCTCACCTAGCAACCCCTGGTTAGGCTCAACCCACTTCTGTATTAAACACATGACTGTTGTTTTTCATGATTTCATCTCATCTTTTGTTTATATGTTCTTAATTTCATGTGTACAGCACTTTGTTGCAGCTGTGGTTTTTTTAAATGGCTTTATAAATAAAGTATAATTGTTATTTTTATATTTTAGTTCAATTTTTAGTGTATTTGCGATCGCTCCCAACGCGCAGCCGTCAAAAATTAAACGAGCGGACCCCCGGCGTAGGGACCAGCGGCAACGGGACCCTCTTCTGGCGGATGGAGCGGAGCTTCAATTGTACAGCCTCGCTGCTGCCCTTGCAGCAGCCTCGCAGCAGCGAGGACCTTCTCCTTACTGATTAATTTACGGGAGACACTTGGTGAACTTTGTTGTCTTGACTGGAACAGCGATAACTCCCAAAATCTCCGCGTGCAACGAGCGAAGCTGGCGAACACCGGAAGAGGAACAAGCTAACATTAGCTTCGGATTCGGGTGGTCTCATGCTAAAAGGAGCAGCTCATTGCGGCGCGCTCAGACGGGTTTCGGTAAGTTATCTTAAGCTAGCACTAACAGTAAGTCAAATGAGTAATAAAAAAAGAGCTAATTTTAAAACAACAACACATTACAGATACTGGCTGTTACAGAGGGCGTAAACAGATCGTTGAAGGGCGTGGACTTCAAGAAACCGGTCGTTCAAAACGAAAGTTAAAAATGGCAGAATTAAAAAGGGTATAATTAATTATCTAAGAATTATTTTGTGTATTAAAATGAATTAATATTGTCAAGATAGCACACAGACATAACATAAAAATTTTAAATACCTATACAGTATGTGGTCTCCTTTAATCTGACTCATAAAACAGGCCTGGATGGGGAAGCAGGAAGTTAAATTTGGGCTTTATAGAAAAAAAAGTGGAAGTTTCATGTAGTACATTAACCCAAATACAGTACAGTACTTGGTTACTCAATGGAGTATTGAGTAGGCTACGCAAACACGGAAATATTCAACAGCTGCATCTCACACGTAAAGGAAATAAATCCCTGTTAGGTCTGAAACTTTTCTGTCTTTGTAAGGAACCCAATAAATCTCAGTCGGGTCATCTGGGTCATCCAGTCCAGATGACCCGACTGAGAATTATTGGATTTGGTACCTGGATGATTGAGCATGAACTTTGTTTCCTTTGTAAGGAACCTTTTCTTTACGGCTCAGTTCTGAAGTCGTCTGTGATTTTTAGCAGCTCAGTTTTTTTGTAGCTGTTGCTCTGCGAGTGGGTTGAACAGGCTTGGACTGTGCCCACACTCTATCTGCACAGATGACTTCATAATGAAACGGCTTCCAAGGATAGCATGTTAGACACCAAATCTATTTATAATACTTAGCATTAGCTGTGAAGGCTAATAAGATTTATTTTAATTAGTCAAACTCCTGGCGTGATTGTGTTGGTCATAAGTATTGATATGCATCACTACAGGTATGTGAGGCAGTGTGCTCTCCTCTGGTCTTTAAAACGACTTGGTGAAAACTGGATTTGTTAGATTGTTAGCTCTTCTTTAGTATGAAGCTCCCTGAAGCAAAGTAACATGACATGAAGTCATTTCCAGGCCTTTGATTGAAAACTTTTGATTGTTAATCAAGATGATTGAGTGTTTTGGACAGATGGGTCCTTTTGCACGTGTTAAAAGCTTCTGAGATTCCAACAGGAGGTTGTCTTGAAACACAGCAGTGAAGGAAACTCATGGGACAGATCTGGTTGGCAGGACACAGACTGATGACGTTTTCCAGATGGAAGACGAAATGTTTCTCCCTTAAAGAAACTGGGGCCTCATGTATCAACCATGCGTGCGCACAAAAACATTGCGCACGTCACTTTCCACGCAAAGTGGCGTATGTATCAAATCTGATATGAACGGGAATATCTGCGCATCCACGTAGAAATCCACGGCTGCTCCCCTGTTGGCGTACGCACGTTTCTGTGGTTATTGTTCCTTTGGCGACACTTACAGGTGATCTGTGAAACCGTGTCCACGATGTGAAAACAATCATAAATCCCACCAAACACACATGATTAACGATTATTACATCCACATGGACGCAATTAGATGAGTGGATATAAAAGCATGCGCCAGATAGTGGCAACAATATTGACAACAATGAGATGTAATTTCTTTAGATAAGAAGTTAACCAAGGTGTATTAACACGCCTACGTTTAGGTCAGTGGGTAAAGCGCTTGCCTTTAGTTCCAAAGGTCGTGAGATCGACTCCCGCATGGTACAACGTTTTTCTTTTTTTTTTCGTTCCAGATTGAAATACACATGAAAACTATTTACAAAACAATAAATCGTCTGCTTCCTTTCATTTCATGTATTGTTCTATTTCTTGTTGTTTCATTCAATAGTTTTCCTGTGGTCTTTAAATCTGGAATGAAAAAAAAAAACATTGTACCAAGCGGGAGTCGATCTCACGACCTTTGGGACGAAGGGCGGGCGCGTTCGCCACTAAGCTATACAGGCATGTTAGATCAGCTTGGTCAACTTCTTATTTAAAAGTGGATGGTTTGTTTTGCACTGTGCGTGCCGAATGAAGCCTTTTTCCGTGCTTCTCTGCCTCACTCAGAAGTGATTTCTGTTCACAGTCCGTGAAGTTCCTCTTTTTTCCACGTTCCGACATGGTTTGCAATGGAGCAGAGACGACATTCCTGTCGTGCATGGCATATTTGAATGACTTTGCATATTCATACGGAGGCGTGTCAAGGGCGGAGTCGGCCACTCTCTCATGTGCGCTGAATTCCACGTTGATTGTGTTGTACATAAGGAATGTGCGTGGATTCCGGTGTACGCACAGTTTGATAAATCTGGATTTTTTTGTGCGTGGACACTTTTCTGGATTTGTCCGTACGTGACTTTTCAGTAAGAAATCTACGCAAGTCTTTGTACATGAGGCCCCTGGTCCAGATGGAATAATTTAACCTTTTTTGTAGGGATGCACCGATACCAGATTTTTGAAAACCGAGTACAAGTACTTACAATAAAGTACTTGCCGATACCAAGTACCGATACAAGTACTAATTAATATTTTTAAAAATCATTCTAATTAACTTAAACTGTTTATTTTCATTAGACACTTCAAACATAAATAAACAAAGTACATTACTATTGGTAATCTGTAAAGTATGTCCAAACTTGTACAAAAAAATAAAATGTTTTACATTTGAACTCTTACATAGTCAATGAAATGAAATGAAACTGGTATCGGGTCCTGTAGTATCGGAGCCCTTTTATGAGTACGAGTAAACGCACATGGTATCGGACCGATACCTGATACAGTACTGGTATCGGTATCGGTGCATCCCTACTTTTTTGTGTTATCTACCTGGGTGATTGAGTCTACAAACCTATTTCCAGGCCTTGTTTTGAAGCAGGAATTTATCAGGTTGTAAATTAAAAAGTTTTGTTTTTCAGTTAAAACTGTGCTCTTAAATATTGTCTGCTCCTTGAGGCGTTGTTTGCCAAACTCATGAAGTCTGAAGTTTTCATTCTGCCACCTGCAAAATAACTTGTAAGATTTAGACATTTCTACAAAGTTTAAGGAGAAAAGCTTCTTTTTAGTTGGAAACAAGAACTTTCATCCTAACATTCATATCAGTTGTGATCATGTAGATTTTTTTTTTCACTTGTTTTTAAAATATTGTTAATTTTTTTATCTTCCTTACGCTTCAGGTGCTGGGGATCAGGGCTTGTTCACGTCGCTTTATACGTCGTTGGCTCAACAACTTCCCAGGGAGCCAATGGAGTGGAGGAGGTGAGTTATGTCCTGCTAAGTTCATGTAGAAAAGTTATAAATATTAAATACCAGGATGCTAAAATTAGATTCTAAAAATTAGCTTTTGTTTTAAAAGAAAAGTTGAGATATCCTACAGTTTCCTTACAATTGGGCAAATTAGACCATTTCCTGTCAATTTAATAATAGCAAAATGATGACACAATGTATAAGGATGTGCATAAATATAAAATTTAACAAGTCTGATCAAAGTAACATCAGTCAAGCCTTGTAGCTTTAACATTCATCCGTCCGTTTTCCTTTCCTACTTTTTCCTTTCTGGGTCACGGGGAAGCCGGTGTCTATTTCCAGCACAACAATAACAAGAATGTTGAACTTGCATGAAATTATAAATCTTTTTAATGACAGTACCTGTTGAACAAGTGCAGAAGCTCAAATACAGGGCAGGTCAGACATGTTTGATGAGTTTCTTAAAGTTTGTGGGCGAGACCTCAGCTCAAGCAGAAGTTTGTAGCTCGACTCAACCATACTGGAGCCACAAATGCAAACAACAGAAATGGGACTGCCTTTGCATCGAGGTGACAATACCAGGAAATGTTCCTGAGAGGAACCATGAGGTTGTTGTGGTTTAGATGCTTAATGCAGATCCTTTAATTAATCTTTAGGCCGTGTTGGAGATTTCTATCAATTCTGACAGTTGTTGGTCAGTAAGTGATCAAATGTCTTCTGTTGGTTGATCAAAACAAATTTATCAAGTTCTGGCTTTTTTATGGTCTTCATGAACACGGCAATAGTCAGAGTGAGATACAGGGAGTTTGGTGGCATAAGTCAAATAGTATGGACTAATTTGTAAAGTGGAACGAAGCATTTCTTAATTCCCTTTAAGTTGTTCCTGTGTCACATTTTTTGTCTCGGTGTGATTTATGTAAAGGCAGGATGGGGAGTTGATGTCAAGCTGCCGCTGTTTCGCCTCTGAAGGGTGGTAGTCACAGAGCCAAAACAATCGATATGTGAAAGGGTAAGCACATTGTGGCTCAGTGGTGTTGGTGTAATGTGACAATGGCAGAGTGTGTGACGTGCCAGCCACAGGATTTAGAACTTGGGAAGCCAAACACAGTTTATGTGTAGTGTTCCATGTGTGCACTGCAGAGTATACCACTCCTGGTTTTGCAGCCTTGATTGATAATTTAGGAACAACCAGTGACTGCTGGCCTGGTCTTTTATTCCTATTTTGTGAAAAGCTTTAGAGACAACTGCAACTTGGTGAACATCGTGTCACCTGGTTTTCTTGCAACCTTATTTGAAGAAAGGTTCAAGAGGAGTCTTTATTAATTGTGTTGAAAAGATCAGCTGACACACATGATCTGTGGATCCGTCTTGGAGAAGTTTAGTAGACGGTGCTTCTCTCTAAGCTAAGTGGATACCTCAGAGAGACGAGCTGAAAATTAACATGTGATTCACCTCAAGGAAATTATGGTTAAAGTTAGGTATCAGGGTCCTGGAGGGCGCGTGAGAGTTTGCCCAACCAGTTTACATGTGCTTTGTGGACTTGGAGAAGGCATTTGACCGCGTTCCTCGGGGGGTTCTGTGGGGGGTACTCTGGGAGTATGGGGTACCAGGCCCATTGATATGGGCTGTTAGGTCCCTGTACGACCGGTGTCAGAGCTTGGTCCGCATTGCCGGCAGTAAGTCAGGCTCGTTTCCAGTGAGAGTTGGACTCCGCCAAGGTTGCCCTTTGTCACCGATTCTGTTCATAACTTTTATGGACAGAATTTCTAGGCGCAGCCAAGGTGTTGAGAGGATCCGTTTTGGTGGCCTTAGAATCGCTTCTCTGTTTTTTGCAGATGATGTGGTCCTATTGGCTTCATCAGATCGTGATCTACAGCTTTCGCTGGAGCGGTTTGCAGCCGAGTGTGATGCGGCCGGGATGAGGATCAGTTCCTCCAAATCCGAGGCCATGGTCTTGAGCCGGAAAAGGGTAGCATGCCCTCTCCGGGTCGGGGAGGAGGTCCTGCCCCAAGTGGAGGAGTTTAAGTATCTCGGGTCTTGTTCACGAATGAGGGAAAACTGGAGCGTGAGATCGATAGGCGGATAGGTGCAGCATCCGCAGTGAAGCGGGCGCTGTACCGGTCTGTCGTGGTGAAGAGAGAGCTGAGTCAAAAGGCAAAGCTCTCAATTTACCGATCGATCTACGTTCCCACCCTCATCTATGGTCATGAGCTTTGGGTTATGACCGAAAGAACAAGATCTCGGATACAAGCGGCTGAAATGAGTTTTCTCCGCAGGGTGGCTGGACTCTCCCTTAGAGATAGGGTGAGAAGCTCAGTCATCCGGGAGGGACTCGGAGTAGAGCCGCTGCTTCTCCACATCGAGAGGAGCCAGTTGAGGTGGCTCGGGCATCTGGTTAGGATGCCTCCTGGACGCCTCCCTGGTGAGGTGTTCCGGGCATGTCCCACCGGGAGGAGACCCAGAGGAAGACCCAGGACACGCTGGAGGGACTATGTTTCTCGGCTGGCCTGGGAACGCCTTGGGATTCCCCCAGAGGAGCTGCTCCAAGTGGCTGGGGAGAGGGAAGTCTGGGCCTCCCTACTTAGGCTGCTACCCCCGCGACCCGACCCCGGATAAGCGGACGAAAATGGATGGATGGATGGTTAGGTATCATCTGCAAAGCACAACACTGAACTAAAAGAGACACCAATGTGGACAATTAGAAACAAAATTTAAATCTTATATCACTTTGTAAGAACCTCTTCATGGTCAGATTTAACCGTGTATTTGTTATACCCCTGAAACGAGGAAAGGTGAAACAGACACAGTGTCACTTCTGTCACGTCCAGTGTTGTTATTGGGCGAGCAGGAGCAACACATTTCACCTGTGTTAGTTTAAACATAACCAATCGAAACACGATCAGTAAATAAAACTCTCAAAACATAAACTTTGAAATTGTATCACTCTCTAAAGTCTATAAACAATCCTATTCAGAAAAGTAACATTAAAGAAAATATATTTAAGATGTTTCTGCTACTGCATCATTCTGTGACCTTTGAACTGCAAGACCAGAAAAATTGGTCATAGATATTTAGATCAGCAGTGCATCTCATTCCCACAAATTTTTCTTCAACTGAGGAATGGATTATAGTGTGTTTGTTCCCTTTACATTTCCCAAATACAGTACTACCATGAACTAAATACAACTTTAGCCAAATAATACAAAACAATAGCATTTTCCTAATGTTTTTTGTTTGGTTTTACTGAAACAATTTTATAACCACTACATATTAAGTGAGATTCCCATCTGCTAGGGGACAGACAGTCGGGTCATCTGTTGTGTTGAAGGCTGCATATAGGTCAAGTAAAGTGAGATCTGAGGACTGACCTTTAGCTCTTGCCTCTGTTGGGACCTCTGTTACAGAATATACAACAGTCTCACTGACGTGGCCACTCCTAAAGCCAGACTGATTTGGGTCAAGGAGGTTGTTCTTTAATAGGAACTCTGTTTGAAAACTACCTTTTCTATAACCTATTGGAATAAAAGCAGCAAAACCAGTCTCTGGTCTTCTATTTGACCAGGGTTCAGATTTCAAAGCTGAAACAACAATGCTGTCTGGAAGAACAGAAATAATATATAATTTAAAAAAAAACTTTTTTCCCCAATAAGAAATGTGATGGTAACATCAGTTAGCATTGATCCAAATCTTTGTTAAAACCCTGCAGAACAAAAGTTTTGAAATGGTTGCTGATCCAGCAAATGACGGATCACGAATGAGCAAATTTGTAATGAAGCAAAACAAAAATGTTTGTTGTTTTAAATAAATTTGTCAGGAATGCTGTAAGAATGATGCTTCGTCTTCTGTGCAGGACTTATGGCCGCGCACCGAAAATGATCCACCTTGAAGCTAATTTTGTCCAGTTTAAAGAGGAGCTGCTCCCGAAGGACGGCAACAAGGCTCTGCTCACTTTTCCCTTCC